>VUJU01000412.1:35267-110343 GCA_009835225.1 Aphis craccivora
AAATTGTAAGTTAATTTATATAAATAAAGATATATTTTTTTTTAATATGTACATTTGTATACTCGTGAATGAGATTTTTATTATGATAGTATAGTACAATAAAGTAAATTCTTTTTGTATTTTAAATATTTAAAGAGATATATACTTATTTCATATTTAAATCATTAAAAACATTCGTTCAGTTATATGAAAATACACCTTGAAATTCTTTTACATATTTATTGATTCATATTTAACAGAATTGTATTACTTCTGTGCGTACATGAGAACAGTGACTGAATTGGGCTTAAACAAATATTCAATATGACAATAACAAATTTGAAAAAAAAAATAAAATTTTTAATTAAAATATTCATTACTTAAACTCTGATATTATTATGTAATTGCGAACACGTTTGTTGTTGACGGCATTTAGTCAATGATGATTAATAAACAGTGTCCATTAAACAGAAGCTTGTTGTAAAATACAAAATATTTATGATTGTACATAATAAAATATCACTATAGATAATTGAAAATAATCATAAAAAAAAATACGTAATATGGAATGATGCGACGATATCAGAGAAAACTGTATTTTAATTTGCATACGTATTGTGACAGACAATCGTCAACTTTAGTGTGCATTATTTATATACATATAAATAAAATAGAAGACATCGCAACGGTTAGGTGCAAACATCAAGGGAAACATTTTTCACACCATAAATAATAAACTTCGTCTTGCTGTGAAATAAAACCAACCATGGTATTTAATATTATAAGGACTTATAATTTATATTATATTTATCGTGTTATCGTTATAAATTATTTTAAATATTACCTAATCGTTATTATTGATTAAATCGTTCAATAATATGCAATCATGAAAAGTAGAAAAATATCATCTATGAAATACCTCCTTAGAAAATTTGGTTAATCAGGTAAAATTTCTTCGTTTAAGGTATGATAATAATTATTATATTTTAATATTAACAATAATTATTACCTACCTATCATTATTTTATTTACTAATATACTAGGGTAAGTTAAATTATTAATATAGTAAAATTATTAGCACAAGAATATTATCAGTTATTTTTTGTTTTATTGAATATAAATTAAATACTCTTAACATTAATGTTTACTGAATTCTGCCTTCTTAAAAATTTAACATACTATAATATCATGTTATAAATATATGTGTATTGTGTATGTTACACACTTACACATTATTTTTGGAATTGTTGTATTATTATAGTCTGAATAAAAAATAATCGTTTTTATATACATTTATAATAAAGTTACAAACTATATTTATATTAAGGTTATTATTTATTTTTTACGGTTATAATCACAAAAAAAGCAATACATGTAGTTATTTTGAGTACATTAGTCATTTAAATGCTACATATTTTTTTTTCTTGAATTTTGAAACTCTTGTATTACAGAAAATTTGTATTTTTTCAATATGTATACAATTGTTTGACTTTTGAACTCATTCAAAGGGTGTATGTAAAAGTCAAAACTTAAGAAAAATCAATATTATTATTTTACATAATTTCATAAATAACGTTTCTAATAATAAACAAATTAAATCATTCTTGTTCATAAAGAAGTTTGAAATGGAAATATTTAACTTTGATTAATCAGATAAGATAACTTGGGATGAATAAATAACATTTTATCTATTTATATCTAAAAACAATAATATAGTAATTTACCATACAACAATTAGCTGTAAAAACTCTCCTGTATCTAAGATTTTGCCTGCTTTTTACTGTACAGCATTTTTAATAGACTTGATTGAAAATAAAAAAAATAAATAAATAAGGTAATTCAGCATTAATATGTTACTTCATAATATATAGTAATTTGAGTGTTTATTAAGTTTAAAATAGTAAATTTATTTTCATTTATGTTGTTAAGATGTGGTTAAAACAACTTAATTAATTTTTTTTTTTCTTATTTTAACACTTCAATTTTAAATTTAATTTAAAAAAATAAGCTTACTTAACAATAAATATACATTTATTTATGGTACCTATTCATATGTAGTATAATGAACGGGCCATGCTTATGAAGACATACTGGAAGTATATCGTGAAGAGGTTGTATACTATTAAATTTCCTAAATAGTTTTAAAGTTACCGTTTACCCCTACAATACCATTAAACTTTGGGCAAAATATATGGAACTTGGCAATATAAACATAAGAAACTAGCTTCTATATAGTAATTCTATTTTATATAAATTATACTAAACCATAAATGTATTATTATATAATTAAATTCTTCATCTAAAATGGTATGATTTAATTTAACCTATAATTTATATTGCAAATATTTATTTTAAGTTATCGATATAATTTAAAGTTATTTGTTACTAATTTATAACTTAATAATTAAATAACAATCAATTTGGGTTTTCCAATAATTTTTATGAATTAAAAATTAGTTTTATATCACAAAATATACTAATTGTATATAATATGTTTCAAATGGTTTAGTGTGGTGTTTTTAATATTTGTTACTTTATAAAGTACCTATGTTTCTAGAAAAATAAAATTATTTTTCGTAAATTAATAAATTACAGTCATGTATTTTAGACCAGGAATTCAGTTTAATTTTTCAATAAAATATTAACAGTAAACGAATTATGATAGACGGGTCCATGATAGTTAACAGTAATAATTATGATGATTAAATTTAATTTTATATCGAGAGCTTAGTTTACTAAAATTAAATTCGGTTAATCGTGAACCGTCTCGAGTAAATACAATTTATCAGAGTTATATTCCATGAATTTGTGCCAGCAAGACTTAGATATATGATCCGAGGGTTTAGATCGCAGCATTAAATTTTGTTATTCAGTATAAAGACTTAATTATAGACTGGATGATACGAAGGTAATGCAGTGCGATATGTGGTGAAATCCAGTAATGTGATTTTTATTTTTTGTACAGTTTTTAATACTGCTTCTATTTCAATTTTAATTCCAAGTAAATTAAATTTAAGTCGTGAAATTCCTAGTTTTGATCTAATACCTAACCAAACATTAAAAGACAGAATATATTTTATAAAATGCATATAAGATCTTTTTCTTTTTTATTTGATTTGTCTTTTATATAGTTTTTTTTTTTAAAAATTACAATTATAATTATGATTCAAATATTTCTTTAAATTAAATTTATTTTATAAGGTTTAATATTAACATTGATAGTAGTTACAAAATGTCGAAACAACCAATATTCAAAAGTTATCAAACTTCATAATAGATATTTTTTTTTTTTATGATACCACTACTAAATATTGTCATATAAAATGTATTTGGTAGTTCATTAACAATTTGTTTTAACAATTAAAACGTTTTCTTACAATGATTCAAACAAATCGCTATGCGGAAATAAAAAACGTCAACACAATAAAGCTAGTTAAAACAATGGTTTTGTATTCAATATACTCGTAAATAGGAAGTTTAAATACTGCATAGCTTATATTTCTTATTATTTTTTTTTTGTATTGAGTGCTGAAAAGAATATACAATATAATTACTTATAAAACCATGTATGTTTTGTAGCATATTATGTACCTAAAAATAAATTAAACTATAGGAAACAGATAACAATTAATCTAGAAAAAAATTAATAAGAGATACGAGTAAGAAAATTTAGTTCACTGAATAGTACAATAATCTTTAACTCACTTTTTTAAAGATGTATTTACTTTGTTCTATTGTCCTGTAATTCATCCTATCTATCAAATGTTAGTATATTTTCTTAAACTGAACGTGATTTATTAATACGGTTTACGACCAAGCATATCGCAAAATTCATGAAAATTCTAAAGCAAAGAACCAGCATAATATTAATATTGAGTTGAGTCACAATCAGCATTGAGCTATTTTTCATTGTAGCAACGAATTAATTTACATCTTAAAAATTATGTCAATCGGTAAACTACATAATTTTCAAAACCGAAAACTTAAATATTGTCTAAAAGTAACAAAAGTTAAAAAAAAAAAGTAATAATGTTGGTCAAAATATAACAAGACTTGTATCTTTTTTTGCACTTTATTAAAATTAAAAACTCCTTAGTAAATAATATTATTTAATTTCTTATATAAATTATAAATATTTATTTATAGATATTTGAATTGTATAAACATATTTTTATTCTACAAAACCCCGATGTCCTAACCCCAAGTGAAAATATTAATAATTTATGTATTTTTAGTTTAATTAAAATTTTTTTTTTTCGGAAAACCGTCAATCGTTTTTAATCATTTTAATTTTTGTTTTTAATTTATGCGCATAACCGTAAAACAACGGTAAAATTAATTACGTTAATGACCGAAAACAAATGTATTCATTACCGCTGTCCTACGTAATATAATTCTCGATTGTAGTTTAGATATAGGTGTCGAAGCACTAAATTTTATTATATTAATATATTATAATGTAATTACGATTTTTAATTTTTGAAGGTGTTACAGGACGTATAGAACATATTTTTACATATAGTGAAAATAAATTGTCTATTATAAATTTATAACCGCATCATTTTTATATATTCTTACATAGATAGATGGTACTTAATTTTTTTTTCTTGAATTTTCATTAAAGTTAAAGAATCGTATAAATAAAAATTAAGGAACGTATAACCTGATTTTTTACAAAAAAGACTATAAGTCAGTGGTTAGGTTATCCAGGCTGTTTAGTAATCGTAACTATCATATACGTACAATGAAGATACTACTAAAATCATAATATTCAAATCACATGTAGAATTAAACCAATATTTGTTTATTATTATAGCAGTAATTAAATATTTTAAATATTAAAAATTAGCTTTTTTTATTTTTTTTAATCAAATTTAATGAGTAATATGAAAAAATGTATTTCAATTGTATTTGTTACCATTAATCCTCTTCCACTTTCCAATTAACCATACACAAATTTTAAGCAATAATTATGGTCAGACGTATTTTGCAGCTTGATACATACAGTGTAACTTCCATGTATCGAACTTCTACTTAACGTATCATTTTTGAGAACCTAGCCTAACCTGACCTTCATTGTTAATATTATGCTTAAATTATATTTAATGAATTCCTCAATAATACGATTATTTTTTTGTTCCCAATGAGACTTCGTCAAATAGAAGTTTTACTGTATATGTATAATTAATCTATAAAATACCTACCTTAAACAACTTATAGGAATATCTCTGTATATTATGTAATAATGTATTGCATAGCGGTGATGTCTGTTAACGCCCGTTAACGGTGGTTAAAATATATAATCGGCGTTGTTGCGTGTAAGAATTTAAAATTGCATAGAATTTATTTTCTTTATACTGCATTATAAATGTTATTGTTTAAATTAAACTTGATAAATAATTTGATAACTTTGAACAAAAATATATATACTTTTAAAGATTTTGTAACATTGAATATGAAAATAAAAAATATCGACAAAACTGCACAACTTCTAGTATAAAATTGGATCTAAAACTATTACAATATATAAACTATATAAACTATATACAATTGAAACAAATTCATATTTCCTAATCATTATTTTCCTACCTATTTACTTTATTAAAATATATTGTACTTTAAACTACTATAGACAATGCCCATTATTTTGTACTATTACAAAAAATGTAAACGAGTGTATAGTATATCTATTAATATTAAAAATTATCAACCACAGTGGCGTGTGCAAACTTTTCAGGCGAAAATTTACCACAACAATGACAAGGCATTACCGCACGACCGCGCTATGACTACACATTACCATTTGTAATTTTACTACAAATACAGTAGTACAAGCACTCATAACTGTGACTTGCGTATAGTTATAATAAGGATCACTATAATTCCTCTATTAAAAAAAAAAATTAATGTTTACTTATATGGATTCTACCACCGTGAGCTTTTTTTTTTATTATTGTCTCTATCCCCTCTAACTGTCTCCCACTATCGCAGTCATAGAGATCTGTCGATGAAAAATATTCGAGTATTATATATTATAACGTTTTGCATAAGTACGACCATCGGACAGTATTTAATAATGTATACGCATCAACCGTACTTGTAAATCGATTATAATTTTCAATGGCTGCTGTACAAGAACATATATATTATACGCTATATAGAGCCGTTTTCGAATATTTATTATACCATATAATGTACCAACAGAACATTTTCCACAATACAAAAAATAAATAAGACGTTGAGCCAGTGAAGTTTTTAAATTACTACGAATTCCGACGACTATTTGTCATTCGAGAATATTACTGAGTTTTGGAAGTTGGTTTTTTACATTATATAGGTACATATATATTTATGTGTATGAGTGATTGTGTGTATACATTTATCTTATTTTCATATATATCAGTGGCGGCTTTAGTGGTGAAGCAAGAGAGGTTGTGCTCGATTAAAATTTGAAGTGAATAATAAATTCATGGTTTTTTTTTAAAAAAAGTTAAGGTTTTGTAAATATAATTTAAATGTTCAATATTTATTCATAAAAAATAACCAATGTACAAAATCATTACGTATTATTCCGTCATTAATAATATATTATATGTATACAATATACATATAACAGTATCGTCTCAGAGTTCCTGTCAAATGTCGTCGATCATTGTGTTTGTAGATATAAACCATATACAAACACGCTCGCGCGTACACACAAATACACTATAGTAAAATGCAATGGTTTGTATTTTGTTTGACAGTTATCCAAAGGAAACGTTTTTCATCGTCTATGATACTAACAATAACTTTGAATTGCGAACAAGAAATGAATTAAATTAACAAAATAATTACATTTTTAATTCGTGTTATTGACAACTTATCCATTAGTGATAGAATTAGTTTGACTGAAAATCATGTTTTGCTATCTGTATTTATGACATATTTGAATAATAATATCGTCTTCAATTTTGCCTATGTATAGATAGTTTGTTTACTATCACACTTCTGCTGATGCACACATTTAACTAGTGCATTATAATTTAAGTTCTTAAGTTACCTCAAGAATATCGCAACCAAAAACTTTGTGTTTGAGCAGACTTCATATTAGAAATTTTATTCATTGTAAAAATGTTGTTACTTGATTTAATTTATTTATAACTAACACTTATATTTCATACATTTATAGACACAATATTATGACGTGTGAAATTTATATTTATTTTCAGCTGTTGTATTCGTATTATTAATAAACATTTTTGTCTACCTCAATTCACGTTTATAATATAGTAGTTATGAAAAATGGACGACCGCTGTAGTCAACTTAACTTCATGAATTCCGCACGCGTAATATTACGTCTTATTTTAGCATTCCACATTCTTCTATATCCTTTATGAGGACCCTTTTCGGTATAATCTGTTTTTTCTCATATTTCATTATTTTTATGTTATATATTTAGATTTCATAAGTTTTAAAACAAAAAAAAAAATTTCACCTCGCATTTGGTTACGCTGAAAACGAGTATCGTACGTAATGGAAAATAAAATGAAATTTGTATAACTGAAATATTATGTGTGATACAAATAATATTATTGATACATATTTACAAAAAAAAAAAAAAATATAAAAGTGTCGAATGACATTATTTCATAAGTTTAAAAATGAAATAAAATTTATTATGCGTTTAAATACTTAATGCCTATTAATTAGCTATTAAATATGTTTTATATAAATTAATGTATATATTTTTTTTTTATAAGTATTATATTGTATTCGATTCTTATTTTTAGTTTTTAATATTTCTATAAAATATTGTGATCTTTTCATTACCAATAACTTTAATTTTTTTATGTTTTCATCTAGAGATAAAATTCTCATTTTTTCATTTTGAAAATATTTAAACTTATTACACTGTATTTTGCAGATATTATATATTTATATATTATAACATTAATATTAGTAATATAAGTAATACAGTAGTTAAAAAAACATATTTTCCAAATATAATTTAAATAAATAATTATAAACTAATAAAATATAATATTGCTTATCACCTTAATAATTAAACTCGAAAAAGATAGTGAATAATGAATAGCGTGCATAATTTCATAATAATAATATTCAGTTTTAATTTTTTTTTTATTTATGGGACTTCGACCATCACTTTAATCGAATAATTTTCTATTAGAAACTATCCTCCTTAAATTTTAAAATTAAAATATATTTACTGTTCTAAAAGATAACAAGAAACACTTAATAAGAATACTATTCATCATTGTGAAAAAAATATAATAATTAATAATTATTGTTACAGCTTATACATAATACATTCATAGTTCTATCTAGGAATTGGAGTTAATTAGTTCTATGTTTTGAAGTAGAGAGCTTATTTATACTTCACACTATAATAAAAATAATTGCAGTAAATGTGAAATGCAATAAAATGTGTTGTATCTACAAATTTAACAAAGCATGAATTAAAATCAGTATTAACCAAAAAAAAAAAAAAATGTAACTTTTTAAAAGCAATTTATTTCTAAATCTTAATAAAAAATGTTTATTTTCTACCTTTTTTTTTATTTTTACAAAATTTCAGTTTTATTATAGTTAAATATAACCTAATTTTAAGCGACTAACCCTAACCTAACCTTATATCCGTGAGTTAAGTTTCAAAAATAATAAAAAACAAAAGATATTTAAAAATTTGTTTTTTACGTTGTACTTAATAACTATTATTTAATTTAATGAATATATATAATTTATTAGTTTGAAAAAATGACCAATATACAAATGAAAATTAAAAATAATTTAACTATAAATTATTATTAATTTATATACCTATTTATTTTACTCAGAACATTTATGTATAATCAAGTTTATGTTTAATAGCATGAAATTTAACAAAAAGTTTCTTACAAGTTGTTTTTACAGTAGTTGACAAAAATGTTAACTTTTATTTTTGGTGACGAAAGATTCATCGTAGCCCCGTCAAAACCAATTAAACTTAAATAACACACAAATCTTCGATTTACTTATTGTTTAACTTTTTTTAGGAACATTCTTATATTTCAAGTAAATAATTGTGACGCGAATGCACAAAGGATTTACGGTTCGTCGAGTGATCGATACATAATAAAAGTATACAGAATTTACAGACAAAACAGAAATAGTAGTAATATTTTATACGTAGAACAGATAAAAAAAATGTTATTTAATATAAAGCAAGTTGAAACAAAATAAATATAATTTGTCAAAACGGAACAAAAGCTTTTTCAGGCGTACATTTATGTAGGTATATCATATTGTACATGATATAATAATATTATAAATGTTCCAAACCCCAAACGACGATTATAAAGAGTTTTAAATTTGGTTGGAAGGCTTTAAGATGAGACGCATTATACAGCTTACTACCCTAAATCTCGACAGTTGTATTAGTGTACCCACTCGCAGATAACCGATTTTCCAGTTATAATCCAGTTCGGACAGTACACAGTTCAGAGCTCGTGTGAAGTATTAGAGGCATGACTTGTTCAATTGACCTATTTTAGCTATTTAAATGTAATATTTTTGAAAAATCGATTGGATTATAAAACAATAAATAGTATAAAATAATATTCAGCAGCGTGCTGTACATTGTTCAAACCTGAGGCAAACTACCATAATTTAATCACCCATGTACCCACAGCTTTTAATCGACATTTTTATTTTAACTTAATAGTATAAATATTATTATTCACATTTTTTTATCGCATTAAATCCATTAGCATTCCATCTAACAAATCACCAATTTTGATATTGACCCCTCCCTCTTAAAAACTGCTTTCTCAAATAAGCCTAATTTGACACGCAACTGATAATATCATACTTGTACATAGTTAATTCTGATAAAACTTTAGATGAAAATTTGAATTATTTTTTTTTTCATAACAATAAATTAATGTAACAATTATTATTTTTTGGTAAATTAATAATTAAGTCTACAACTCTATAAATCAATGTTTTGGTGCAATAATATTATGTTTTGATAAGATAATCCGTTAATAACATAAAACTGTTTTTCGGCACTATATAAATGACAATTCCGATAGATTTTCATGTGATAACTTTTGAACGTGATGGATATCATTGTTATTAAAAAACAAAAAAATATAATACGTTTTAATAACGAATCCATTATCCATGTTATAAAAGTGCTATATACTCAGTTTATAAATTGTTATACATTTCGTTACGATGTTAAAACTAACTACGTAATATAGTAATAGGCAATTTAAAGTAAAGTATGATTTTATTTATTGAGAATGTTCATTGTTTTTATTGTTTTTTTTATCAATTTTGGAACAATAATGATAAATGTTAAGTATATTATTTATAATTTAGTTTATATTTTCAAACAAATATAATATATTATTATAACTTATAATTCATAAGCATAGATTACGTTATTATATTAGCACTATAATGCATAAAATGCATAAAATTATATTGTGAGTTTATCGATAGTCCTATAATATTAAATCTTGTCGAAGTTTGTTGTTTATTACAATATTTAAGTACGAAAACATAGGTATGCATTTTAAACTTTGGTGTTTTGAGTTTCTGTTTAAGTTTTAAGATGGTTAGGATTGAAACTTATGAATATCATAAAATCTATTCACATAATATGCGGTATAGCTAGATAGTACAGTTTGATCAAAAAGTTTTATAATGATTATTTTCCCGTTATTTTCGGTTTATGATTTTTCATAGTCACGATGCATTTATTATTACTATTGCTAATGTTTTTTTAGTCTAAAAACAAAAAATAAAATCACATACTCGTTTATGTGTAGATATTAATGAATTACGTAACTTATTAATATCTTAAATCTTAGAACATCATCTATCTTTTAAACCTAGACTTGGACAGACATTTAACTCTATGTGTATATTTTAAGAATAAGTATAAAATACTAAACTATAGACTTTATTTTTTTTTAAGTCCACTTATACATTTAAACTTTAAAATATCCGTTAATTATATATTAATATATTATTTAATATAAAATTCGCTTTTGACAAACATAAAAACATATAGAAATGTAATTTTGAGGTCTAGCATTATTATTAACTAACAATAAGATAGTTTTACAAATTAACTTTGTCTGTTTAATTTCTGGAGTTTTCTATGTTTTTTATTTTCAATCTTTGAGTCAAAATTTGCTTAATAAATGAAACCACCATACAATTCAATACAATTCTCCACGTTATTATTCAAAACTCCAATAAAATTCTAATCAGATTATCGGAAATCTATCTAAAATCCCATCACTCTTCCTGGACACCAATTAGGACGTTTTGAAACAGAACTAGTACCACGAATAATTCAAATATACTAGTGTTTTTGAATTGTGTGACTCATTCCATGTTCTAACTCTATAATTTATTTTTAAACGAATTACTTTTTAAACGTAAATTGTTTCGATTGTATTTTTTTTTTTTTTTTTCAAAAACTAAAATAGGCATTTAAAATAAAATAAACTAAAAAAATGTTTTAATACAATCTTAGGTATTTGCTTTTTCATAAGATTATGATTTAATTTTTTTTCCTATGTTTATACTCTGTATGTAAATATATAATTATATACATTTTACATAATATATAAATACTGTAATAGTAAACTGATATTTATTATTTTAAAAATACGAGTATTGTTTAATAATTGATCGCCTTTACAACTTTAAAAATGTAAGTTTTAATACTACAGGTGTATTATTATAATGTGATTTCTATTATAAATATTGCTGTAGACTTAATAATTTAATTAATTTTACTATCACTACAGTCGATACTTTATCAAACTTCGAGGGTTTCATTTAATTTGTTCCGAAAGGTTTATCGTTCGCTATATTGAATCAGCGAGTGTTATTCTAACTGAATAACACTATTAACTGCAGCATATGTTTGGTAAAAATAAATTATTCATCTAAGAATGCAGAAAGTAAAAGCGGTCATATTTTGACATAAAAAACTCTACGTGAGAAATCAATAAATGTGCCTAATTTAAATTCTAGTGTATTAATTTTCAAATGAGTTGAATACGGCGATATGAGTCACATATTAAATGTTACTGATTCAATTAAAATTATGAGTAATAAATGAAGTAGAGATGACTCTAATTAACAGTTAACTGGTTGGATATTCTTCATTTCTTTACACTTTCGTCATTAACAAGTGTTATAGAAATATTTAGATTCGGCTTAATTGGATTATTGAGTATGAATCAATCGTGAAGTTTTTAAAATTATATAGATATTCTATTGAATTGTATGAAAAGCTTATTAACTATATCCCGCACATTTGCTTTATATATTCGCATTGTCATAGATCAGGATAAATGTTTATTGATAAATATTGATACGTTTATCGTACCTGAGCAGAACGTATGTAATGTATATTTTAAGGATGATTTAAAAGGATTATATATTTAAAATGGTATATCACTTTAATATTATTATTAGATCGTGAGTTTTTCATTTCATAGAGGTACTGAGTTGGTTTGAAATTTATGATATTATATTTATTTATATGAATAATGTTTCGAATAACTAGTATAGTATAGTGCCTTAATTATACAACATATTTTGATTCCAGTTTAAATTAATTCGATTTGGGTAATTTTAAGCGAGATGACATGGTATTTGACGTATTTTAATGTGAAATAATGGTGTGGTAATGTCAGGAAACCTATATGCCAGATTTTAATTGCAAACCTATAAGGCGCATTCTACTCTACCTCAAATGTATTATTATTCTGTGAACATAATGCTATATATATTCGGGCTTTAAACTGCATTAATACAAACCTATAATATTATACGAGAGATATAATACAAACAGACCATAATATAATATATTATCACACCATGCATTGTTTTGTTCGGCCTAATGAGTTTGGTCGAATACGTCGAGCTTTAAGTATTATTTTATATCAAACAATACCTTTATTAATCTAACACTGTGGTTTAACATGCTACGTTTCATAGGTACTTGCCAAATTAAACTTGAGGAAACAGTATTATGTTATTGGATATGTTACGGGATCGTTTTTGTGATTTTTCAACGAATAGATGGATTTTATTAGGATAAATATTTACGTAGCATGATTTCAGATTTTCGAATTCTATGATCACAATAATAAAATAACATTAAAAGTTTATAAATGTGTTCGAAAACGAAATAAATTCAAAATATTGATCATAGGCCAAGTATATGAAATTGTTTTCACAATGTTCGAAAACGTTTCGCTATATGGTTCCTCAAAAAAAAAAAAAACCATATATTTCAAATGTTCATTGCTCTGGAAATATACGATTTTCGCAGAGGACATCGCATTTTGTAATATAAATATAATGCAGTTACAGAAAATAAAGCTTAAAATACGTTAAAAATTTACCATAATTGTGTTCACAATGTGTGGTCAGGGAAATAATGGTAGAAAATATTTATCTTTTCATCTCAAGAATTATGCACACGTATTGTCACAGTACTACTTATCCGCTTAACATGTATAACATAACTACGACATATTATTATTAAATCTTGGTAACATATATCACGTAACTTATCCGTGGCAATGTAAACACTATATTACGCCGTAAAACTGTTTTTGACGCAAAATGAAAAATTTTTAGTGCGTATAAACGTAGACCGACCACGAAATAACTTTTATCAGCATGCACATATGTACGTAATGTACGCACACTATTATTATACATTGCCAGTATAATATATCGATACAGTGGTAAACGAAAATAGCCACCCAACGAGCACACGAGCATAATACTGTGCAGGCCGTTGGGTTAAGATCCGCTACAAAACTGTCGGCGTGCCTCATTTCGTCCAATGGTGCCGACGGTGATTCTTTCGAAAAGGCCGGAAGGGAGGCCATAATTTACGACCCCCATTCTTTTTTTCCTGTCTATCCTGTTTGTTCCTACTCAAGCTCCCGGCTGCGAGGGTGTTTGTTACGCCACGAACTTAAAGAATAAGAAGGCTTTGCATTTTTTTTTCTATCCCATCACCGCCCCTCCTATACCATCTGGGTTTTCTTTCCACTATTGCCGCTACCGACAAGTGATTTACGTTCACACGAATGGATGTTGTATGTTATATTATATTATGCTGGACGGTTATATTTTGTATTAAAACAGACAAATTCTTCATAGAAAATCAAGGAATATTTAATCCATTTTATATTAATTAGACCAATATAATAAAGACGAATAATCGTAAAAATTAATAACTTAATCATTCCTTTTAGTTTCTAATATATATATTCTGATTTGCAAAATAAATTACTTAAGTACCTTGTTTATAATAATATTTTATATAGTAAAATAACTATTATAAAAATAACAATCGTCAATTAAACTTCATTATTACTATAGAGACTGTGCAAACACCACGTTATTCTGTATATAATTGTTTTAACGCTTACGCCGCTAATCGTAATATTGTAAGATTATCTCAATAATTTAATACGATTGATATTATATATCATTGTAAATTATTTAAATTTTATCCTTCAATGATCTAAAAATTCGGTTTAATGAAAGGAAATATAGACTCCTGTTTTATCGGCTTTAATAATACTACATTGATAATTATTTCGTATTTATTGTACCCGATAATTATATTATATATTATAAACATATATATAATATATCTGTATATATAGTTTATTAAATATATCCTACTTGGAACTGTTTATTTTTGTGATTTATTTATTTATAAATTACCAACAAAATAAAATAAAATAATCTTTTATTATTTTATAAATGTTTCACGTATCAAATTCAATAGTTGCACATAGTTGTGGAAGTATAGTGTAGCATAACTTAGAGCGTGTAGCATTCGTATACATAAGTGGTGTTAAATAACGTTACACGAGTGCTGTATGTTGTGTACTATGTTGATAGTGATTTGGGCTTAAGAAATTTTCTGAAATTTAATTTTTTTAATTTGTTTTTTAAATATGTATATATATATATATACAGAATAAACGTGACTTGGCTTTTTTAAAACAATAGGAAGATATTTTATTCGAAAAAACGTTAGAAAAATTAGTATTGATTTACTAAAATAATAAAAAATATATCATGTCTGAGATCTTAAATGGTAAGTTCATATTTATAGTTTTCAAATACCTTCACCTATTGTTCATCGTAGAAATGTTTTAATACTCCATAAATTACTTTGAAAGAATGTTCTTCTGTAAAACTTGTTGCTTAAAAAAAACATACAATATGTCATAATATAACATAAATGTGTTACAAAAAACAGCTTAACTTGTGTAAAATGTACAATTAAAATTTAACAAATCGATAAAATCACTATCTTGTCAATTTTGTGTGTTAATTTTCCGCTTCAGATTTTTGATTATAAATTTTATAAAAATCATAAACATTATTCTCAAAACTTGACAGTACTTAAGAAAACAAATTTAGAATCCTATAGAAATGGCGATGCTATGTCTTGTACCTTCTTAGGAACGTATATGTATCCAGAAAACTAATAATTATTTTCGTCGAGGAAGTTCAACTTTGTCATCTAATTTAATAATAACATAAATAACTGTAATAAAACAATATGCTTTGGTAGTTTGGCCTAATAAACTAAACACGCAATCAATGCATAAATAAATTTAAAAAATGTTATATAAATATATAGGTACCTCTATGTCCTATACATTAAAATAAAGACTGATGTTTATTTATTTATTTATAATTATTTTTTTTTCTCCGTCGAGTTAATCTGTTTGTTTTTAATTAAATATATTTTGAAATTATGAACTATACGAATTCGTCGTTTTTCAACTAATCACGATCAACTTGAAAACCAACAATGTATTATAAACTGGGATTTTAACTTGAATAATTTTTCAGGTGTTGAGTAGTGTATGTATTTGAATCCAAAGACATACATTTATTAAGTTATAAATAAACGTAATTTTTTGAATAATTACAGTGACTATATTAATTTATTTAAGAAATATAAATTAAATTTCAATAATCATTTTTTTTAACACAAGCCTTGTGTTAAAAAATTCATAGGAACGACAGAACGAACATCTTAAGTATTGTTTGTAAAAAACGTTGTCGAAGTTTTTGCACTTAATTTTTTGTTTATTTCTATCTGTTGATTAATAATATATTATTTTGAAAAAGTAATTGTTGCACTCAAAGTGAGATGAAATTTTATTATTTAAAAACATTATTGAAAATTTATATTCATAGTACACTATCAATGAACCAACATCATATGAAATACGTATGTAATAGGAACAGTAGAAAAATATTTATATGTTGTTTTAAGAAATTTAAAACATTAATACATTAAATTTTGACAAAAAATAATTTATAGTACACATTAGTTATATGATATCTAAAATAAATGTAAAAAATATATTATATAATAGTTATTAATACTGATACATTTATTTAATTACGAGAAATTCCTATAACTATGATAATTAAATAATTAATAGGTATTCTGCAAAGATATACATACAGAGGAATGATATGAAAAAAAAAATACAAACAAATTATAATTAATTAGTCTTTGGAAAATGAAACATATTTTATAAATATTTGTTTGTTTTAATTTCGCCTTATGAAATATATTTTAATATGATGTTAAGAGTCAAGCTTAATATTATATATTTTCACTGTATTTGCAAATTTTAAGTCAAATATATGCATACAGAACATTTTTAAATTAGCATATTTACACTACGATACTTTTTTTATTATTTACATTTTTTACATCTATTCATTCTACAATCATTTGATTAATATTCACTAGTAATCAGTGAGTTACCCTTGGAATACACAGCAAGTAAAAAAAATATATCACCACTCAGCCCAGCTAACCACTAACCTAACCATTCACACACTTATACCAATAATAATCTGAAACGACATCACATTGTTATAGCCACTACTACCCATGAGTTCTCTTAAATAACCACTATTATCTATACTCTATAGCTAATAATTTGGATAAAATGTTTTTAGATGATAACTCAATAAATTTATAACTACATAGTACTCTAAAAGTATTAGTATTGATGAAAACGTATGAACTGACAATGGACTACTATTTGATAATATCATTGTATAAAGATTAGATCCAGTTTGATTAAAATACTACACGTGAAATACATTATTATTCACTACTATACCACTAATGGATAATGATATTATACAACTCTAAGTTGGCTTATATTTGAATTACAATTTATTTTCATCTCAGTAACCTACTTGAAGACGAAGTACATTTTAAATAAACTGTAATATAATGAAAAAGTGATTTTCTTGGGTTTTTATATTATTACATAATAATTAATCATATTTTCATTGCAAAAAATATGAATATTATATTATGTTAAGATACAGATAATTTATTATTAAGTATAGTACTTATATACTTATATATTGACAATTTCAAAAACACTAACTGTTGTATATTTTTTGAACTCACGTTTTGTTTTGTTAGATAAGTTTTCTTGTAATGATGTTCTATAAATACGTAAAATTTAAACTTTACTCTAAGTTTTAAGCACCGAAATAATCTAGGTCAATGGAATTTTAAGAGATAAACGAAAGAGTTATATTCATTTCAAAAGATAACTGTATAAACTGTATAATTTGACAACGAGGCATTTACAAACTCGGTAACTATACCTAATTGAATAAATACCAGTATCGTTATAAAGCTGTAATATTGACGTATGATATTGTACACCACTATCGTTTAGTTATATGTCATAATATTATAAATATAAGGTGGTGATGAATTTATAACACATATTTTGTGTACATACATTTTTGTTAAGATTGATATTGATCTGTGTTTTTTTCTACTATGAACAATTTTTATTGAGATACTGCTGACAATTATTTTTCAAGGAAACAACTTTTTATTTTATAAAAACAACGTAAAAAATATTTCATATAGTTTTATTTAAAATTGGATGTTGATCATACTTTAGATTACTTTATCGCGGTGTTGAATAATATCCTATAATTTATTTGTTTTTATATCTTGAGACTGTTATATTTTGTTTTATATATGTGTAATTTATAGCATTTAGAAAGAAATAAAATAAATCGTCTGTCTAAATGTTAAGCTTCCAAATGGTAAGGTGCAATTCATAGTATTTCGAAGCTTTAAAAACTAAAGTGGCGATAATATGAAGCATTATACGAGGTCTATTATTGAAAACAATAGTCTGGGTGATCTTAATGTCCTAGGGCTTTACAATATCTCGTCTTTTGAGTGTTTGGCACTCGTTAGCTAAGTTAAAATGAGCCAGTGACACTCGTTACACTCTTAAAAAAAAAAAAAAAAAACACTTAGAAGGTTTCTAATGCGGAGAATTTCGCGTTTGGTGAAATGAGGTAAAACCACAAAAGACTCAGACAATTGTATAGTATAATATAATACATTACCTGTATTCTTCACTGTTCGGAGATTTTCAATATTATATTATCTATATATTTATACATAATATCAAAAAATATTTTGTTACATATTATAGGTATATAATTGTATAAACTTTTTTATTTAATCATATAATTCGAGAATAATTATTATTCTCTATATTATAAGCCTCGTTATGAGATAATATATTACACTTATATATATATATATATATATATATAATTATTATTTAACGTTTCATATTGAGTAGGTGGTTAGTTTAGTATTATATATAATAAAATGAATAAATATTGTTTAGTAAATATTTATGAATATAAGACAACGCGAAAACGTATACTTATGCATTTTATTTTTATTTTGTTATCCTTATTTGTTTCGAAAAATTAAAACACTATTTAAAATTGGTTAACAAAAGTGTACAAATATATTATAGTCTACTCTATATTTATGAAATTTATTCATATTTTTATTGTAATACAATTAAGCTATAGTATTAACGATTTTAACGAGTAGGTTTATTAAATAGTATCATATTATATGTTTAATCATAATATTATGTAGTTTGAATTAACGGAATAATATTGTGAGAATGAGCGATATTATTAAATTTTATAATATTATAATATTATTCATCAACATGAATTATACGTCAATAATAATTTTTTCCATGTAACAAAGTGTTTCGGATGATAAAAAACAATTCATCATACAGAAATAAAATAAATTCGTATAATATCCATTTTATAACCGGATAAACCTACACACTAATGTACTAAAATTGCCTATACAACACGCCGGCCATTGGGTAAATAATAATATTATTATCCAACTCCCGATAATGCCTTCTTAGTTAACCAAGAAAAAAATAAGAAAGAGCATTAGCATCAGTGTAATTTATTCAGAATTTTCCCATTTGGTCGTATAAATTGTATTTGTACGTCATTCGTTCACTACGTGCTGAACCTATTTATTTTAGTTATGCATAAATATTTCAAACATAATGTCTAGATTATAATAAGAGTAATATTGTACAGATAGCTCTATGAGGTTTCTCTTCATTGCCCTACCACTGTCAATCTTCCTTCAAATTGACTCAATGTTCATATAGTATAATAAGAGTATAAATTGTAAATAATATATCAAAATCTGTCATTAAAAAAAAATTGTACTATTGTAAAAAATTATGTGAATATAAAATCTTAAGCTGAATTATAAAAAAAAAATGTATATAGCGAATCGTATGCATTAAATAATGGTAAATAATCCTGATTTCAGGGTGTCAGTGTATCATACCGCTAACTATTCTTTAGGTATCTTTGTAATATTCCAAAAATGCGAAATGAGAATTTGAATTCAAATGCCTTCGGTCACGCTGCGACGGAGTTCATCATATTGAGAACTGGTGTCTTATGCAGTCGTAGTGTTATAAGCTTATACGTACGAGTAATTTGGGTAACTGGGTTTTATTGAACGTGATATCTCGTTAAAAAACGAGAAATATAAATTGGGCTATCGTTGAAATCCTACTACGTTGTTCGGCTTAAAAAAGTAAAAAATATATATTTACGATAAACTAGAACCAAAAATATTAAAAAAATTCAATACATTATAACTATTTGCTTGGTGAGAACATTTTTTTTTTAATTTTATGGTGCTAATTTCTAAATTTTAAAATGTCAAGACGATTATTATTTTGCGTATTATGATAAAATATTTCCAATTTAAAAATAAAATAAAAATGCTTTTTAAACAAAAAAAATTACAAACCATAAATTTATTCTTAGACTTAGACTTATATTCAGTGGACCATTTTAGAAATGTATTTCTGATTAAATGAATTATTTAATAACCCTTCAAATAAAAATATGTATAAAAAAATCATTCATAATTATTATATAATCATAATAATTATGCAATTCAAAATATTATAAACTTTTTCTTTTACATTTGTTACATAATTTTAAATTTTTTACTTTGAGTTCACAATATTAATATTAAAAATAATCAAAACTTTTTTTTGCTTTTTAATTATAGTTAACATATTTGTATAATATTATTAATGTATACATATAGGTACCTATACTATATACCTATACCTATTACTTTACTGTTATTTTTTTTTACAAGCACTAAATCATAAATTAAACTTATACTTAGGGCGGGACCCGTTTTGCCCAAAAATGACCCTCTCCATTTCGCCCAAATTTTATTTTTATATGATTTCTGTTTCGCCCAGAGCAGTTCAAACCAATTTAAAATTAAGTTGGTAATGATTATAATATACTAGGTAATATTACTTACACTGGCCTCATAAAATAAGGTTAATTAAAAATACACTCAAGATGGCCACTTACTCTCTTATGTAGTTATCTGAATTTATAACTACCTGTGATATCATTTAATGATTTTTTTTCACCAACTTTGGGCTAAGTAAGATCTGAATTTTTTAATTCAAAGTCAATTTGTTGTGATGTTGGACCTAATTCAAGTAGTATCAAATTACTACGGGGTGGGTACTCGTGTTTAATTTTAGTGATCAAATATCTTAGAATCCAACTCAAGTTTTCCCGTAAGATGCGATAGGTACATTTTTTATTGTGAAGAACTGTCTCGCAACTAATTTTCTTGTAATTATTTTTTTAGTGTGAAATAGTGGGACATCCTATTTTTGATGGATAAATATAAAAGTAAAACCGATGATTTTTAATTATATTCGAAAAACCAATTTCTTCTTAAAATTGTAAAGAGTTGTCTTGATTGGTCATAAGTTTTTTGCTGTAAATATAGTTAAGTGTTGATAATCTCTACAATTATACAAACTTTACTTTCCACTAATAATTTCTTATTCATTTGATATTCTTAATCTTCTTGACAATGGATCTTATAAATGCTGATGAAAGAAAACATAACTATAGAGTGACCGATATTTTAGTTGTTCATTTCTCAGAATCAAAAAAGTGTGTTTGTGAAATTTTATTCAGGGATAATTAAGTTTGTTGTTTGTATGTAAATTTATTTTCTTTGTATTAATATGAAAACTATTGTTTTCAGTGTTCATATTGTTAGAATGTTTTTATATTATAAACAACTTTCTACAGCTATTTAAATCATAGTCAACCGAATATTTTATAACCCGATTATATATGTTAATTTAAAAATACGTTGATTACGATTTTATTTTAAATGAATTAATATTTTTTATCTCATAAATAAAAATTAATGCAATATAATATAACATAATTTGAATATTCAAAAAATTATTTAGCGTTCCAAATAATTCAAAAACATTATATATTTGGTGCACACAAGTTTTATACTTAATAAATTTATTTTAAATAAATAAATAGATAAATATTAATTTATTATTTTTACACATTATACAACGCAAAATTATGAAAAAATACATTAGGTTCCTATCGAAATAATCGTAATACTGTTTTATTATTTATAGTGTTATATCTATTAGTGTTACCTTAATTTAAACTCCCGTGTGAATTATACTCGTACTCATGAAATCTTTACTCGAAAAACCTTTAAAATAATATTTTCTTAATACATTACAGATAAAAACAAATGGTGTAACTTGCAGCTAATAAAATATAACGTTCAACCTGTGTAGGATGTTTTTTAATAAAAAAAATTGTACATTCTAAATTTTCTTGTAGGTGTACAATGCTATAGATATAAAAATACGTAACGTGTCTTTAAAATGTTATTATTATGGTAAAAATGAAATTGAACCTAAAACCATTTCGTTGGATAAATCGGAAGTATAAGCTATTACAATATTGGTTTCTAGCAGATAGAAGAAATTATTGATTTTACGATGGTATTTTTTCTCGTACCTTATTGGTTTTGAAGTAGTAAATGCGTTCCAAATATTTCAAGCGGCACACATGCAAGTGATTGAAAATTGGATGCAGTAAAATGTACTCGGAGCGTGTCAAAACTTCAAAATACTCTCTGCGTCTGAATTATTTAATACAATATCTTCTTTTTAGAAATAAATAAACAATCTATATAAACACAATTATTAATAGACAAAATGTCAACATAATATTATATTCCAAATAAAGAATCCACTTGCGGGTAACGCGAGAGAGAAAAAAATCAAAATGAATACTCAATGTACAATACGGAGATGTAACATTAAAAAACCGTAAATCTATGGGAGGAAAATTGTCTTTAAATTTAAATAAACATACATATGATTTGGATAAAAATACAATACTATTATATTGTATCCCTTTTATAAAAATACTGTTATTACTCGTTATAGACACTAATACATATAATGTAGCAAAAAGAATAGTTTTTAGATTTCAAATGTCAACAGTTCGTGGATGTTGTCACGCTGACCTCTTTTCTATGTGCAAAACACTCTCAGTTAGGTTAAGTGCGTTTGGAAGTGTTGTTATATATACTATATTATATACGTATGGCAATTACTATCGCAGTTTGTATATAATGTATGCGGCACTTGCGATTTCAAAGGATTTATACGTCCTTTTCTCGGTTTTCACTTAATATGTATACAGAATACCTATAAACTCAAAAGTATTTATTTAAAATATTCTCTTTTTATATTATATACTACCTATTTATATAGTATGTTTTATATTATTTATAAACAGGGCGATTATTTTAAGTCAAAAATGTATCACCCTAGTCAATTTTGGTTTAATTGTATAACTTTGAATTAGTCTATTTTTATATCCCAGGTTGAAATACTTGTAGATAATAAGATGTAAGAATAAACAAAAATTATTCTTTTATCATAATGTATATTGTTTATATTATATTTCAATATTTTAATGTTTAAAAAAGCTTTCACAATAAACATCCTAATGAAAGATACGATATTGAGTTATTGATTTTCACGATTGAATTAAATTTATATTTCTGTATTGGTATCTATATCATATTTTATACTTAGAACATATCTATTATTCACTCAATACTAACGTTAAATTAATAAATGTATTAATAAAATTATAAATGTGATAGGTACCAAACCCACTTTATATCACTTTTTATCGATTAGAAAAATCGACAAATAACCAAGTAATAATATAGTTGAATCCATTTAAAAAACTTAACGACAGTATTAACCCAAAAGGTTTTATAAATTTTTGTTCTATATATATTATTAAAAATTAACGGTGTATTTTTATCTAATGATTTTTTTATTTTACTCGTTTCAGTGTACAGACAAGGCGAAATTGGGTCAAGTTGGTATGCCGTATTAGGTGGAAGTTTAGAAGCAAGACTTACGCATACCACTCAAAGTTCGTCAACTAATACTGACAAGGTTAGTGAAGAACAAAAATGGTTATTTTAGTTGTCTAATAAAAAATGTATTGTGGTAGCTTAAAATTTATCGAGAAATTGTAATATTAATATACGTAAACAAAGGTTCTTGGACACTACAAACAACTTAGTTAATAATATAATATAATATTATTATACCAATATTCGCATAACGTTTAATCCTGATAAATAATATGATTTTCAATCAAACGATGACATACATTTATTTATTAACGGCATATTATGTATTTTATGAATAAGTTAAAATCCTCTGACGAAACTGTGAATATGCAAATTTCAAATTTCTTATTAGCGAAGAAGGTGAAAAGTCTTGTTTAATATAAGTATATAAATCAACCGTCATGCAATTATACTTAAGTGATAAACAAAATATGAATGAGTTTAGAAATATGAACAATTTTTTTGGTATTTTAAGGGCCCGTACTAAGAAATGGTATCGGATTTAAAACTTGTGTTCTGTTGTATGATATTTTTGCTTACAAATAAAATGTCGGGGATTAATATTTTTTTATCTAATTTTATTGATACTATAAGGAACTTTGGGTCTTTGAGAGAAATAATCCCTTAATTAATTAATTTTGTTCTGACTACTTATCCTTTATTTTATTTCTTGTCCGTCATTATTAGTTTAGTTATAAATCCAATAATAATTTGTCATAGATGTTAAAATTGCCTATTGTTTTGTAAGCCATTTAAAAATGTTTAAAAAATGTTCTGGTTTGACTAACTCAAATGTTGTATCAAGGGATTTG
This sequence comes from Aphis craccivora, assembly GCA_009835225.1. Lineage (NCBI taxonomy): Eukaryota > Metazoa > Arthropoda > Insecta > Hemiptera > Aphididae > Aphis > Aphis craccivora. Next base: position 59,803 of record VUJU01000412.1, read on the forward strand.
TAAATTGACTTGACCATACAGTATGTAAGTTTAATTGTCAGCATAATATATCTTTGTTATATTCGAGATGAGTTTTAGGTTTTATGTTTCAAGTATTGCTCTTCCAAATTTGTTTTAAGGTCTCTGTACAGTCAGTTTCATTCCAAATATTTTATTCATGAATAGGTATTATTCTCATCTCTGTGCTTTTCCTAAATATATAATAGGGAGTCACATACATTTTGGATGCACATGTCTTGTAGTACGTCACTTTTGTTATTTGAAAATCCTTCGATATTGTCTTGAAAGTTAGTACTAACTAAGATCGTTTTTGTTTGATTAGCGTACTTAACATATTAGGCATCTGTTGACTTTGATAAACTTTGAATCCGTCCGGAGTTGATGTCATTGATAGATATAATATATATATTGTATAATAATCCCTCACATAACCATAAAAAATGTATATACATTGTTATATTAATAATATCTTATTATTATATAATATTATAAAGCAATCGTGAACACAGACAATAATGTACGTTTTTTGCCTATATCATTCAAAATTAAATCGATGTTAAAGTTTAAAAATTATAAACTTAAGTATACATTGAATTGATAATTACTGAAAGATAAAGTAGAAATTTTCAAACTAATAAAATTTGAGTAAAAAAAAAATATATTTAGTGTCATAAAACGTCCTCTGTGGTTAAACAATTAATCCTTACACATGCGATAATATTTAGATATGATGTAGGTATTTGTCGCATTTATTAAATATGATTTTCAAATTATGACTTATATGTAATATTAATATAATGGATCAATTTACAAGAAACATACTTAATTTAAAAAAATAAACATAAACACTCAATCATCAGTTAATATATATTTTTATTTTGTTCTACTATTCATATAATTAAGTTTTATGGTAATAAACAACATTTTGAAGAAAAAAAATATATTATATTAATTTGTCCGTGTTGGTGTATTTCCAGATTTTCATCATAATATTTCTGTCTGAAAACTAAATAATGGTTAATCGTATTTCCGGCCAATCAGGACTTAAAGCTGAGTGTTTTATGTAACAATCGCACGAAATACTATATAATTATTATGCCTCTGCCGAAAATAAATACTTTAGACGATAAAAACGAAAATGCCTCGCCCCTATATCAGGTATAATAGACTAATATTTACTATCAGAGATAATGCGACAGTTTATGGTAAAGTAAATCCCTCAATAAAACCTATACACAATACATAAACTGGAAAATGTATACTACTCGCATTTATTATATCTTTTTGTGGGTAATTTTCTTTTAGGGAAAACGCTATACCCAAATATGGTATAGCCTACTTTAGGAAAAATAAACTTAAACATACAAGTATTCGTGATATTATTGTAAATTTAATAAGTACTCTACATATATATATATACAATAAAGTATTTTAATTTTAATTATTTTTGTTTAAATCATGAGAATCTGTAAAATAAATTGTAATATGGCATTTCTTTAATATGTTCTTGGAGATATTTTCATAATATTATGTTAAATACGAAAACAATTATGATTTCAAATTTTAACAAGTATTTTCAAATGTCAAAAAAATATCAGAACATACGACCTAAAATATTTTGACTACCTTGAAAAACTAAATGCATTTGTTTATTCTTTACTCATTAGTCATGATGTCACAAAAATATACATTTTAAGTTTTAACACAATTTCACAATGTAAAACGTTTAAAAAAATGAGAAAACTACAATAATGGATTTCTTGTACATTTTTATTTTGTTTCATAACTTTAATAATCGTTGCTATTGAATTATGCATCATAAATGGAAAATATTATATATAAATTAACCATGTCTTACCTTATTTGTTTTCATGCATACAAACTTACCTGCTGAGTTTAATCATTGAATCATCCCTTGATATGGCATAAAAATAAGATCAGAGCTATTTTAATGTTTAATGGAAATATATATTATATCAATAATGAATTTTTTAATTTTATAACATAAATTAACTTTGTGAACTAGCTATCACTTATTATATTGTCCCGAAACATTAAAACGACAATATAAATATTTTAACTTTAAATTTTGCAAAATCAGAAAATTATATAAGTCGTAATAATTACTTACATTATTTTTAATCAACTGATAATAATTACTTAAAATAATATATTAAATTATGATAAATAGAAAAAAATAATGACAGGTATGAACTCGATATAGATACATTTTGTTTGTATAACAAATGAATATAAATTTATATTTTTCGTTCGTAGGACGTTCAATTTTATCGCAGATCTGATCTCAGATGCATAACTACACGTAGGTACAATAACGTATAGCTATATATATATATATTTTAAACACTATTTATTTCACTACTGCAGTAGGTACTCGCGAGTCGTATCATCGTAACATAAGCCCTATGTGCAATTTGACCCGGTGTCAAGTTTCTCGTATTTATCCCGGATGTATTTTGAGCCTTAGTATTTCCTACTGACCTCCACACTGGTTCATTATTTTACTCTAAAAATGGTCGTTTATTATTCTAAAACTTCATTATACAACTAGCTTTCGAGTATATTATGGCGATCAAATATATATAAAAAAAAAATGAAGACTAAATCGACATTAACCGATCACCACGATCGGAGTCCAGCCACGTATGAATCACCAATTTTAGTCTAAACGACCGTATGGCCGTAATATACCAAAATCGTACCCGCCAACTTAAAATATTTGTAATAGTGGTCATGTGGTCATGAGATGTGATTTTAATCGTCCCCATACCACAATACAGTGACAACTGTCTAATGCAGAATTTCAGGGGACCAACCGATAATTTTGCTTTGATCAGTTTTTCGTTTTATTGAACAAAACGGGAAAGTTTCGGATTATCAATTCGTATCAATTTTTAATATTACAAAATTAGTTTATAACATAGATGAGTGTTCTTTTTTCAGTGTCTTATATTAAAATACGTCATCACTAGTAACACTTCGATGATCTATAAAAAATAGAATGAAAAATTGAAATTGATAAAAAGTTATAGTTTATAATAATATTAGATATGATAAAATGAAAAATAAATAATGTTACAATTTCCCAAAATATGACTTAAATTAGCTTATTATTAGGCTATCGTGGCTTCTAAAATATTTGGTATACTGTAAATAATATGTTATTATATTGTCACCAAAAAATATTTCTTACAAAGTTAGTCCAATGCGAGTGGGAGTGTACACGCCGTTAAAAGTTTCGACACCAATTTCTAGTAGGAACCAACCCATTCGTGTAATTTTATTGAATATGCCTTACATCTGTTTTGTTTACAATATTTCGTATAATTTCGTTAAATTTGCAATAAAACATTATGAACAAATATTTAAATTACAATAATACAATAATAATATAATAAAAAAGCTACATTATACATAGGAATAGGTAGTTTTTAATTTACCATGTATTTTTAATGTTTAATTTAATTCAATTTTTACTGACCCAATTATTATAAACAATGAAAATGAATGTTTCGAGATTATTTTTAAGTATACATCAAGTACAGGAATTACGGTTTTAAAAAAGAAAATGTTATACAACAGCTTGTGTAAAGCAGTTGAATTTAATGTACAATTAACATTATTTTCCTTATTTTAACTAAATATTAATTATTCGACTATACTATTTCTACTAAAATTAATTTACCGTTATAAAATTTTTGAATTTTAAATGAACATCTAAATCATTAAGGTTCTACTTTATAATCTTAAGTAAAAATTAATTGAATTTTGTTGATTTTGTTATTATTTATTACTTTTAAAATTAGGTATAATCAAACTAAAAAAATAATATTCAACTTAGAAAATATAATTTAAAAATTAAAATTTTCATTTTATATTAAAAAAAAGAAACAGATCCACAGAACTTAATCTGACGCAGTTCAAAACTTCTAATTAATATTTAATTACAATTTAAATTCTAAATTAAAATAGTGATTGCGCAATACAAATTATTAAAATCTATAAATTACCAATATTGATGAAATTGAATTCATTTTGTATTATTTACTGATATATATTTTAGATTGATATGCAAAAGTAAACTATTCGTCAAATTAAAATTATAATTGTTCCATAACTACGCTTGGCTCATCTAAATTCCAAACTTAATTAATTACAAAATATAGTATTGTAATATATTATTATATTTATATTAAATAATATGTATGGACTATTTATAATTATTAATTATACTATTTTACTATAATTGACTATTTATTATTAACTATTTATAAGCTGCTATTATATTGTTTAAAAATTAAAACGTTTCTCAAATGTACCCATTTTCGTATATTAGAATTAAATATAAATAAAATATATTGCTATTTAAAAATTGAAATCCGATTGGTTTCTGCACATAATCTAATAAAGAGCAACAAATAAATAACGTACCTTTTTTGTAAATGTAAATGTGAAAACATTTCAATTTTACTATCAAAAAATAAATCATTTTAAATCAAGTATAACCCTTTTCAGTACCCAATAATATTAACCTAATATGAAAGAGTTCATAGAATTATATTTAGTGTAATATTTTTTTTCAATAATAAATAATAATTATTAGTATCTGTACCTATTTTTTTCATACTTTTAGAAGAAATGTATTTTAAAGTAAAATAGAAAATAATTTTCATGCAATAGATATTCGTTTTCACTTCTAATTTTTTATCCTTGGACCATAAGTTTTTGAATATTTCATTGATGAAAAAGATTGCGACAGCTAGCGTAGCGTACTCGGAAAATTATATTCAAACAGTCAGGCTAGGAAACTTATACATTTTGTAGTTCGATAAAGAGTTTGGTGGCCCGTCTATCAAATATAGAGCTTTTATGATGATTTAATTGATAACGTTTACCATCTCAATAAGCGTATGTGTATGTTAGAAACTGTGGTTGTGAGTGGTGTATGATTGTTCACAACAAAGCGGTTAACTGTGAAAGAGGACACAGATATTTTCATGGCATATATTTTTATACTAACAGATTAACGTCAATGTTCTGTTTGGTCAACGTAACAGGCTGATGTGATTTTTTTGCCAATAAAATGTCTATATGAAATTACTGTAAATAAAACTTTTTATGGCTTAAATTAATGAAATAAATTTTTCTTTTTTCTGAATTTTAATATTCCAAAAATATTTTTATATATATATTTTTTTTTTTATCCTATGAGCGAAATAAAATAAATCTAACCTGACAACTATAATAATTATAATCAATGTTATAACTGTATTAACTATGATATAAATATCAAAATGTACCTATCAATGTTCAATAAAAATTATAGCATGTAGATTTATAGGTACAAGACTACAGGTATTAATACAATTTTAAATTTAGAATTAAAAATTGAACCGATTTTGAAGCACAAGACATTTTTTTAACAATTTTATTTTTATTATTTTTATCACACAATATTTTTATAAATTTATATATATTAAATTTCATACTTGTGTATTTTAATTAATATTATTAAAACAATTTCGTATAAATTTGACTTGTTTGTTCTGTTACAAAATGTGATTGTTATTACGCATTAGTTTTCGAACCGAAGTAATATCCTATTTGCCATGATGGGGAGGAGATAAAATAGCGTTTTAATTTATATTGTTTTTGTATCTGATTTATATAGGTACGGAAATAATTTCAATAACGACTTTATCGATATTAAAAATAAAAATATGCATTTCTAGAATAAATACTTATGATGGATGATAATTTCAATACGTCAGTAAAGTATATTATCTATTTTGAATAGAAACTATAATTTGTTGAGCAGGAAATTCAGTGTAGGAAAGATAATTATTTAGGAAATGTCAACCAAAATCCAATGTAAACTATCCTTTTAAGTGAAACTAAGTTTAACATCGGTGAATATAACTATGTAATATTGTAAATACATGTTATTACCAATGATTTATTTTATTGGGTATTTCTATAGTGATTTTTTTATTTTTTATCGTGTATTAATATTTTGTATGATGTTTATTTCATTAAAACCCAAATATATACAGGGTGATTTTTTTATCGTTTTTTTTTCACCCTATATATATATATATAATGGTAATTAATTATTTTGTGACCAAAATAGTTGGTTATTCTCATATTATAAACAACTATAGCGTAAAAATAAATAAACATTTTACCACGAATTTTGTTTAATATCAATATCAATGTTTTTAATATTGTGAGGTATTTAATATGCATTCATAAAATATTTTATTATATGCATTGGAAAATGTTGTATTTATAACTTTTTGTAGCTCAAGATATTTTAGTAGAATTAGTAGATCATGGGATCATAATGTCAATTTAAAAAAATTAAATTAAGTTAACATTTTTCTAATGTATTGGCACTAGAATTTGATCATTCTGGGAATAATTCAAAAATTTTAAATTTTTTTATAATAAATAATTTATTTTTTTGTACTTTATAATTGTATATAAAATAATGATTTTAATTATTATTTATTATGAGGACTAGTACCCATGTCGAAATGTAAATATAAGTCATTAAATCAAGTAAATATGAATCATTATTCCGATATTTTATAATTTTATTTTTATCATCGATTGAGTTGCTCTCTCACACTTCAATTTACTTAGTTTTTGTGATAGGCATAAAAAAATCAAAAATAAGTGTTATTTTATGGCATAATCACTTTAAATGCCGAAGTAAGTACGAGTATTATGCGAATGTCAAAATACACCAGTTTTCAATTATAGACTAAACGTTATTTTTCTTATCTTTCATTTCAACTTGATATTTATAATGAAATCATTAAAAAAAATATTATAAACATATTTTGAGCTTTTATAGAGCTATTTATAGACAATTGCAATTTTCGATTTTTCTGAGTATTTTTTTTTTTTAAGTGTCGATAATCAAAAAACTAAAAGGTTTAAATTTTAAAATATGAATATAACTCAAACCTAATTTGACCGTTATGTGTTTAAATTATTAACGTTTAATGGTGATATAATATTAAAATAATTATGTATTTTTTGAACATTTAAGAAATAGAGTTTTTCTTTTATGTAAATTTTATATTTGTTTGATTCTCATTACAAATTTTAAGATTAAACTATTAAAACTTAATTATAACATATTATTTTGTTTTTATTTACATATAAGTAAATTATTTATTTATGCTCAATGTAAAACTTTAACACCGAAATGATATATGCTATTTCAGATAAAATAATTACTTAAATATTAATGATTACCATGCACTTTTTCGATATTCCCGCGTATTCCTGAGGATTTTGAAGGATTCCGTATAAATATAACGTTTCTAGCAATTTCCCGATTCAATAAAATTATCTTAGTTTAAGTAATAAAAATTGTCAAAGAAAAACGCCTTATTAAAGTAGTTCTTATTATATTTACAGTTGGTTTTAAGCAATTTATTTCTAAAATAATATTGAAGTAATAATATTATATTTGTAATTTTATTGTGTTATTTTTTTTCACTTTATACAACATAATACTTCTTGCTTATGTAAATAATAGAATTTTTGATTTCATCCAAATCAGATATTATTTTTTTTCTGTTATTTAAATTAAGAAACTTGTATGTTTGATAATAATTTGTATTTTGTTTTGTTTTTGTATTATGTAATCAATTTTTTGGGTTGACAAATGAGTGCAAACAACTTGTTTACTATTAAACTGCATGGCTGATGTTTCGATATACTAATATAAATAAAAGCCATAGGTCAACGTATTATTGTAAACTCTTGGGAGATTAATATGCATTTTAATAGAATGAAAGTGGTGAAATTACTGTAGTCCAAAGCTCTGAAAATGGCAAAATAACTTCCGCTATGGGGCGCCAAAATCATAATATATATTTACCGTTGAATAAATTGAAATTGAAAACATTGGATGATTTCACGTTGAAATATGAATGATTTTATTAATGGACGGGGTTTTAACAATCTAACCAAATTAATTATGATGTATAAACAGTAATTTAAAAAGCTGGTTACGATTCGTTATTAAAAATTGCATTTCGACTGAAATCATAAAAATATATTATACACATATTATTCGAGTATATTATGTGCGTGGCGTTGAGCAAAAACGGCTATGATTAAGCAAATGATTGAAGATTATAAAAAATAATAATTAGATCCATCATTTAAAATTAGGTTTGGTTAAAATTTATAAATTTCAATAAAATACATAATACATAAATTGAAAATGCCAATAATGTGGGTATTTGAAATATTTCTTCATCACTATTTTATAAATACACGTACATATACGTACATACAAGATGTCTGATAAAATGTCGAGACTTTGCCAAACACTCACAAATGCTTTTCAGTCATGGTTAACAATACTTTGCACAGTATATTATACTGACAAACACAATTTCAGTGCACTCAAGTCAACAATTTTGACGTAATTTAATTTTAAAAGCAAACTTTGTCATTCCATATGCGCGGTCGCGTGGTACGCATGTGTTATATAAATTATAATATTAATAATATTAATCTATGAGACTGAGAATATGCATGTTGTACTAAGCATTTTTTAATCACTGCTTTAACATTTTATTATTATACATATTAATATTTGTTTTTATTGAAAATATAGATACTGCGCCTATTTAATTGATTCTTTTTCTTATTGTTGCGTTAAACAACTTGTTCTGGTTCTAGGGTATTGCAATTTTGTGCTCAGTAAATAAAAATTAATTTCCAACCGTTTAATATGCTTTTAATTTCTTTTACTATTTCTTCTTCTTTTTTTTTTTTTTCTTGAAAAATAGAAACATAATATATATGTATAATATGTTAAATATATTATTTTAATTAAAACTTGGATTTAAATGTTCTAAAAACTAAAAAATGTGTTTAAAATAAACAAAAATTTCCTAATAATTGCATTTCAACGCAACATGACTATGAAATTACCAACATGCTTTATACTAGAAAGTGATAAGGAAATTACAATTTAACTTTTATATTATATAAACTAATAATAATAATACAAACACAAAATAGTAAAATTAAAAACAACAGCGTACCTATACCTCCTAGAAATAAATACAATCGCAAATTATATATCTTTAACTAAACACTTTAGTAATATATAGGTTGTTTATTTTTTTTTATATGGATAAATTTAACTAAGAGTCTAAAAATTATCCAAGCAAACATTATAATACCCAACAATATATCTTAATATATTATTTTTTATTTATACTATAATCTTGAGCAAAGTATTATTATTTGTATCAAAAATTAATAAAATCATGTTGATACTATATGATTTAGAGAGGTATTGAGATAACTAAATACAGAATTTAGAAAAAATGGATAAGTTAGAATCATAAATACATAGATGGTAATAATTAGTATTGAATATTTTGTCAGTGATCACCCTCAAAGGTCAGATTATAGTAAAATATTTAAATAAAGTTTTAGTCTCGTTGAACATTGTGCAGTGTGCATAAATTAAAATATCTATAGTATACGTGATCGATCTATTTTTATACTATAAGCTTTAATATGTTATATTTTATCACAAAGAACACCAGTGAGTCAATCTACTCAAACCATTGAAGTTAAATGAATAATTTATGTAGTATGGTATGTGTATTGATGATTTAAAAAAAAAAAAATAAAGTTAGTCATTCATACTTAAAACCATTATTATTTTTATTTATATTGACAAGGTGATGTAACAATGAATTGATTACTTAAGAAAACTGCCTAGAAAACTTTGCAAAAAAAAAGTCTCAAAATAATTAATATTTCATATAAAAAAATAACGTAAGTAATAAATAACAGCCATTGAAAGTAAAATGTTAACAAAGTTCACTAACTTTTCTTAATGAATAATAAACTAGAATTAATCTTCACAGAGTTGATTTAAATTTAACAAAAAAAAATGTATTTAATACGATACACATATTTATTTGTACTTTAATAAAACTAAATATATACCACACAATCCAACAAATACTTCGACACTAGGTACCAACTTGAAGGCGTACGAACCAAATATAACCTTATTTTCTTTTTATCTTTTTATCTGTTAAAATTAATTTACTGTTTACTTAAAGTAAAAACCAAAGCATGTTTCTGGTATAAGAGCTTTTATAACTTTTATTAAAAAAACTGGAAAATTTTATTCAAAAGAATATATATTTTTTTATTTTATCAACTGCAGAAGCACAGACAGATACGATTATGTAAATTAAAATTACAATTCATTCATTGTGATATTTTAAATCCTTGATATAGGAGTGTAACCGAATTTCTTGCAAAATATTATGATTGTACCATTCAATATTAATGGAAACGTTAATGCAATCTTTTAATCTTGCTGAAAAAATATTACATACATAATATATTTAACGTAGTGGTAGAAAATTTTACCCTGCGTGGAACTATGTAAACGACAACGGAAAAAAACTTTGGAAAAGTTATTTTTTAAAGTTTGTATTAAAACAGCTGTATTAATATGTTGTATCTTGTATGATAATTTAATTTTGGAAAATAATTATTAGCAGTATTAAGTGGATGCTCTGGAAGGAGACATTGAAAATTTTAGCTTCAATAAAAATATTAAAAGCTCTCTTCCTAAAAAAAAATTATAATGAAGGATATAAAATGCCTTTTTTAATGTTGGAAGAATTTAAAATAAATTTATCCTCTAAAATTTAATCAAATCTCTGTATATGGAAATCATCTACATACATCGCCATATTATGATGTACCTAATTAGTGTGAAACTACCGAGACAATTTAATTTTCCAGATAAGCGTACTAAATTTGAAATTTGGTCACCAATATTGAGAATATAAGATGATATAATATAATGTATTTTATGGAACTTAATTTTAAATTCAGAATGGAGTAATGAATGTATTGACTTTACAATGATTTTTTTTTTTTTTAATTAGTTATATTATATTTTATACATACCTAACGTACGAGTATATTATAACAAAATATATTTAATTACTTTCAATAAAGTTTCTTTATTATTTTATGTTTTATTATTAATAATATTCTACAGTGAATTTTATAACATTTATACAATTATACAAATATTTTATTTCTGTAAGTACTTATAAAACAAGACTTAAACCAGTTATACCATTATAGTTTTACGATAAAATATGACTGTTATATTAAAATGTATTATACCTAGTTATAACTTTATAAGTTATAATATACATTAATTCCACACTCGTAAGTAATAATTCTTTAGACAGATCAAGCCGTCATCCGTGAAATATTATACGACTTTATTACAGATATTGCGGTTAAAGCAATGTCGTGTTATTATTTTGTGAACATAATATACACGAAAATAATTCAATGGCAGTAAATTCGCGTATCCACGTTTGTAGTTATTATATTTTGTTTGAATCTTTTGTTATTAATTTTTATAAACACCCATTTTACGTGCAAAAATACAAAATGTCGGTGGAGAACGGAAAGAATTCAAAGTATTCTGTTGATTATGCAGTATTGCGTTAAGCATACAGCACACAACTACGACGTGTCGAGTTTTATTTCAAACGGTTTTTTATTATTTTTTTTTTTTTTATCAAATTACGTTACAACCATATATAAGCTTTTAAACTTACTTTATAGGTTTATGATTACATAATATGTTAAGCCTTTAATCAAAATTTCACTTTCACTGTGCTTTTAATAAATATCGATTTTTTAAGAATTCGGTATTTTACAGTTTAACAAAAACAGTACATTTCAAATAATTGTTTACATTGAAGTTAACGAATGGTATATCTATAAATTTACTAATCTGTGTGATGTATTTTCAACACAAGAATGATGACCATATGATTTTTCAATATTTACTATGTAGGTCAAATTGAGATTTTTGTCGATAACTATAATTTGTTTAATTCAGTTTTTATGCTGAATTAACAAACTTATAATACTATGTGCTAGTATTGGAACTAAAATATGACTAAATAAATAATAAAAAAAAAAAATCTAATAAATAATAACAACCATAATAAAAAATAATAAAAAAATAAATAAAAAATGAAATTTAATATTGAATGTTCCATGAATGATAAAGTTGAGAAATGTAATTCGGACAATTGTCAATTCTAAGACAAATCGATTTTACTTTTTTCATCTAAACTTTAAAATTGCAATATTATGTACCCTCGGGCTTTAATTTTTGTTTTACAAAATACCCATCTACTTTTAGGATTTCAAAATAATATTAATATAATTATTTATCATAATACATCTGACAGAAAATGTAAAATATTTTATTTCTGAGAATTATCATAATAAATTGTATTGTATTAAACGTAATCAATACCGAAAAAAATATTATTTTATATGTAAATGTATAATATAACTCTATTCTTCTATTGATCTAAGAACATGATATTCTTAAGTGATATTTTAACATACTGTTACAATATATAAATGTATCTATTATACATGAAAAAAGGAAGAACCCTAGTAGTACTCTATAATTATTATACTATATCTTTATACATTATAAGGGATTACAGTGAATTTAAAAAAGTAGTTTTTCGTAAAAATTAGTATGTAAGTAATAACTGATTATTATTTCAGGAAAAATAATATAATTTTTTTTTATGGATATTTTCTATTTCAAAAGCTCGTATAAACAATTTATCATAAAAAAACTAGGGTTTTCATCAAATATAAGTATATGCAAGTTGAATACCTACCACTATAAAAATCTGACATACGTTTGAATTCGGAAAGCGAACAATTTATATTTATTTATTTTTTGAATTTCCTGAACGTTTATTTTTTATGAATAAATTTTCAAACAATTATTTTGAGACAATATCCTTTTGTAAAAAAAAAGCATGTCTTAAGTATAAAAGTATAATGCTCGTACTAAAGTGAATAATAAAAAAACACATTTTTTTAATCATTTTTTTTTGCAATCCATACATTTAAAACTATGATTTAGCTAGGTCCCAATCATTTGATTGTTTTAGAACAAAATACTATTTCACTTGAGTTCAAATCAATAGCGAAAAATAAATCAACTAATTTTTTATTCTTTACTTTTACATCTGCCTTTTTGGATTGTAAATTATTATTTATACGGTAAAAAAATATAAAAATAAAAATAAAATAAAAACTAACCAGTGAAGGAAATTATGGTTCAGATTATTTCAATGTAAAAGTGATTTATTTGACCGTCGTGTTTAATTATTTTCACAACCTCCCATGGGGAGTCGCAAAATAAATATGTCTGATAATAATTCAATAGCTTTTAGGGGGGTCTTTGCCATAAATATGTATATTATGTTCAATATTAAACTAAGGTTTTCACGTGCTCTTTTGTATATTTTTATTAAGTTTGAATTGTTATTAATCTATTTCGGTAAATTCCCATGATCGTAAACAATAAAGTTTTCATCGTGATAGCAACTATATACATATACACCTGTGTAAAATCACTATCAATTTTGAAAATAATTGGGGACAAAAATACAATTTGAATTGTATCTAAAATCAATTTATAATATTGATTTTGATTCATTGAAGTAATAAGTAAAAAAAAATATTTTTCAGGTAGATAAAACATATAATACGACCGTTTCAATTTTGTGTTTGAACGCAATCCAATAATAATAATAATTATTAAAAAAATTTAAAATTCGACTACTAAGTTAATACTTTTCAACAAAAATACACAAATTAAAAAAATAAAATTTTGAAGGGTTAAGCTTTAAAAAAATTAAAGTGAAAATTATAGTTGTTTAGAACTGTTAGGTTGAAATAAATGTTAGTAATACGAATGGTGTAAATAGATTTATTAAAAAAGTTAAATAAATAAAGTTAAATATGGAGTGTACAAGTAAATCATAACTAGTAAAAATGAAATAATAAAATTAAGTCTTTATTACTATAATGGTTAAAAGTATTCCAAGAGTAACGCTCCACGCAGATGTTTTACAAATATTATAGATAATAACATGTAAAATATCTGCGTGGAACGTTACTTTTGGAATATTTAAAATTGTTTTAATTAAATACAAAACGTAGTATGGTTATTTTTTTCAAATGTAACTAAATACTAATATAATAAGCACCTATCAATTTTAAAGATTATTATTATAGTTTTTATTAGTTTGAATTTTACAACATAATTACACAACCAAAATTAGGTACAATTTTCAAACGCCCCATGAAAATTACATATATTTCATTGAAATATATTTTATGACATAATTAAAATGATACAGTATGTTGGATAAACAATTTAATTAATACATGTATATTACTGACAAGGCTTGGTGATTACATTTTTTTTTCTATCTTATAATGCTTTTGTGATATTTGTTGAATCTTTATAAAAAAAAAAAAAAAAAAACTACTTATAATTAAGACTTGACCAAACTTTGCACATCATATAATTATAATCAATAACTTAAAATCCATAAAAACATAAAAAAAATATTATGATGACGTGTTGTTTATATTTTAAACTTTAAAATATACTTTTATTTTAAATATTTGATATTTATCCTAAACACCTAATTTTTTGCATAAAAAGTTCGAGTAATTTGATACTTTTAAAAATATTGTCTCTAAGACTGTCAAAACAAGCTAAACTTATATGTGTTGTTGCTGCATAGACTACTGTATCTACTAGCAGAGACATTAAAACAGATATAAAAATACGCCGAAAACATGCATATTATTACAATAAAATACTAACTGATGCCAAAATAATACGAAAAACAAGCAATATTCCCATTTACTTTATTTTAATCAATAAGTTAGATATTAGATAAGCATTACCAATTTATGTACATATACACACACATACACACACACACACACACACACACATATATATATTATATTTTGGTTGTATTCAGGTTATTTGAACGTAGGTAGGTATGTATACAATTCATCAGAATGACAAACAGACAGATTAATCGTTAATATTGTTAATTGTATGAAAGGTGTGTTAATATTTTGGATTATAATACGAGGACACCGAAATGATGTACACTGTTCGTCTGTTATCTATATTCGGATTTTGACAAAAGCTTAGAAGTTACTAATATATATATATATTATATAATGTATAACTATTAAAGATTGAATATATATTGAAGATAGTTATTGATCGATAATTACAATAATTCTATTTAGTTGAGTTCAAAATTAATTTTGTAAACATATTTATATGGCCGTTCATGAAGAACTTAATATATAATTTATATATTATATAAATCTTAACAAATAAAAATTTATTTGGAAAAATATAATATAATAGTATTCTAAAAATAAAACATAAGTGCATGGTGTATTCTATAGAGTTTTGAAAAGAAGATCAAAATATTCTTGTGTATATTGGTCTGGAAATTCATCTCTATTCTCAATAGTTTAATATGATATTTCTTGACGCATCTAAACGTGCTATAAATTATAATTTTTTTATATTAATAATAATTTAAAATGTTATTAAATTGTACAAAAAAATACAATTTTTAATAAATAATGAAAAATTACAGAAAAATAAGACAAACTAATTGTATTCCAAAAATATTCAGATTTCTCATAATACATTATTATTAGACAAAGACTTTCTTACTTTGATAAACTAAAAAAAACGTAAAAATGAAAAAAAAATATACAACATAAGTACAAAAAATAATAATACAATTTTAGGTGCCACGTATTTCATTGAAATGACTTTTTTGTTTTTTGTTTTTTTTTTTTATTCAGTATATTATTATAATATATGATATTTAATTAGTGGATGTCTAAAAGAATCTTTAATACATGTACAAATAATAAAACAACTTTTTTTTTTAAAAAATGCAAATAAGTAGCTACTTCAATATCTAATATTTAAGAAAAAATAACTATAATTCACAAAAATAACAAAAACTACCCATAGTATAAATAATGTAGTGAAATATGAAAAATTGTTATGAAAATGCATATATACTAGAATTTCAAAAAATGCAAAATAAAATATATTGTGCATATAATATTCTTAACTACTACCGAAACCATGAACGAATTTGTGTCTTGCTTTTTAATTAGTATTGTATAAGAAACTGAGCTGTATATAGCTACGTGGTATACGAATATAGAAGAATAATTTAGGTTATTCAAGTCTTATCTTTAATGATAACTATATGGTTAGCTTTACAATTAATCAGAGTTATGTGGACAGTATATTTTAATCATAATAATAATACAAACTATTTTTTTTTTTAGCAGTAGTAGGTACTATTCAAATTTCAACTACCTGTTATTATTTAGTTAATAAACACTTATTAATAATTAATAAATACACATTTAAAAATGTACATTCTACATACAAAATTTTTATTAAAAACCTAACTCAATGTATTCCAAATAACTGAATTATTTTTTATTCATGATTATACTTATAAATTAATTATAATTATTATGTGTTCTTAAAGTATACATATTTTATTCGATAATAAATACAGATAATTATTTATATAAAGCTAAAACTTTTATAAATATGTTCTTAGTTAAACTCTAAAATGTAAATTTATGTGTATAATAAATCCACTAAATTTTAGTATGATGTAACATACTGTGTTGGTTAAAATCATTTTTGTGAACTGTATTTTAATTGTTTGCAATTTAATACATTTTGTACAGAATAATTCATTTATAAAATGCTTTTTAAATTTAAGTTCACACAAATAATCAGATATTTCAAGCATATAGTATATACAGATGTTTAAACAAATGGATGATAAAGAAATTGATTGTGTTTGACATATTAAAACTATCCTATATTGATTTAAATATTATTTCACCATATACATTTATATACGATGACAAGTCTGTAAGAAATAGGCACTACGATTGAAATGTATTCATTTTACCGAGGGAGAATTATTATGCTTGTGTGAACATTTCAAACAGTAGTGTCGTTAACATTCAGCCTCTTATTTGCGCTTAAAAGTGCATAGTATAAGATTAGTGTTTACGTCTTGTTGTATTTATTTATTTGTTTATTAGAAATCAAAATGTCTACTAATGTTCACTAAAATTATTGTATATTGAGATTACCTACATTAAATGAACACATTCATAATTTTATTTTGAGTGATAATAAATAAAAATATCTAAATAACGTATAAGATTTTATACAGACTAGTCAAATCTACAAAAGGAGTTTGTATGTGGTCACCTGAAAAATTCAACGTAAATCTCACAAAAAAAGATGTATGAACAATGCTTTAAATAGCCTTTTAAGCTACTCAAGTCTGCTATTTTCAAAGCAATATAATTCGAACTTACTAGAGAAATATCTTTTAATCCTTGGAAACTCTCTAAGGATATTAACCAGTCTACAAAATCACTTCAATCTCAGAGACATATCCATTACAGTAAATAATTTAATGAATAGGTACCCACATATAATAAAATAATCTATCTTTTATAGGTCCCCAACTACAATAATAATATACACGGGATTGAAAAAGCACTGCAGACAAGGGTATAAAAAAAATGGTAAAAACATTTACAGAAAAGATAAAAATTTCAACATAATAATATTCTGACATGAAAAGTATCTACTAACTGAAATAGCTCAAATGGTACATAGGATATACAAATAATAAAATCAACAACTAAGTGTACCCAATTAAAATGATTATGTATAAAATTATCTATAAATTACAAAAATAAAAAAGAAGGTTGTATAAAAAGCCAATAGCTTGCTAACAAAGCTAATACATAAATACTTTATGGTTAAAACGAACCTTCAACAGGTGACCTGAACAAGCTCCATAACTCAATTTAAAATATAAAAAGGTCAATATATCAGCAATATGAGACACATAATTGTAAATAATAATTTATATTAACTTGACAATATATTACATCAAACGAGATAGTTTAATCATACTACATACTACCGTTATAGTTTTATATATATAGATACTTTTAAATATTTTATATGAATTGTCTATTTTCTTTAAAGTTGTTTTTATTTCAGTTAACAGATAGAAAATAATATCTATAAATCCTATGAATCTAGTGGTTTACAGATTTTTACTTTTTTTTTTGTAATTACGCTCGTAAATACATATATTGACGTCATGCATTTTAAATGTTTTTTATTTAATAATAAATGCTTTATATTTGTTTAAAACGTATTTTTTTTTTTAATTTAAAATTTAAATCTTATGAAAGATACATAATTTTCCATTAGAAATAAGTATGCTTTATATAACCTATTGTAAACATCACAAAAAAAAAAAAAAATCTTGGTGGCAATATTGATAATTTAATATTGAATAATAAATTTAATATTACAATATTACAAAAAAAAAAAAATTGTATCAATTAAATATGTAATGAGAGAGGTAAACTGTACGAGTGCATTTTCAATTTGAAATAAGTAAAGTATTTTATTTGCTTGATCGTATACTGAATGGTTAAATTTCACTTTAGTTAGAGAAAATTACATTAAAATGTAACATGGCAATAAACATATTACGATCCTAGTAATGTAAAATAATTTGTTTGGTTTTAATTCATTTATAAATTTTAGATTTTGGTTTTTCTTTAAAACTTGTAGTTTTTTTATCTCGTATATACAATGTATTTGGTAAATTATATATTCACTAAAAATAATACATTATTCATTTATTTTATTCTAAAGTTGTTATGATTTTCCTAAAGGGTTGATTAAATTAGATGGATATACTAGGTAGTTAATCACTCCTAAAATAATTTGCTGCTACTAAACACTATCAAAGTAATAGGACCAGTAAGGTTACTCGTATTGAACACTTGCCCATGAATATAGTTGAAGATGGGGTCATACTTGTGTTATTACATGTTGGACATTTTGCTCTCTGGCTAATGAAATAGCTTTAGGTGTAATCGAAATAATTGGTATCAATAATTTCTAGTGTGCTGAAGACTGGTGGTTACCAAATACAGTTATGTCCGAGTCTAACCGAACGAGTGAGTTTAAAACCTCAAGTGCAATAAATTGAACTTGTCACTGCAAGTTCACTTAACTATAACTTTTTATAGTTTAAATGTTGCGTTTGAATTGGACACTTTTTTTTTATTACACATACATATATGGCAATAACGGCAATTGAAGGTTATAGGTAGGGCTAGGATTTTAATGCTAAGGCATTTTTTTTTTTTTTTGGTATTTTTAAACGTTACTCCACAAG
Organism: Aphis craccivora; assembly: GCA_009835225.1. NCBI lineage: Eukaryota > Metazoa > Arthropoda > Insecta > Hemiptera > Aphididae > Aphis > Aphis craccivora. Next base: position 79,068 of record VUJU01000412.1, read on the forward strand.
TATAAAATGTGTTCTGGATGATGCTGATTATTTTAAAGTAATCTTTTTTTTTTTGTATTTTTTGACAAAATTAACCTAAAATGCATCTTTTGACGATTTTAGTGCATTTTTTTAGTTTTTAGACCATTTTTCACAATTTCGTGCAGAAAATGAACGAAAAAATTACGAATTATATATTTTACTTTAATACTAGTGTTATACAATTGATATAAATATTAATAAATTTTCTCCGATAATTTATAATCAATAACAAACGTGGATAATAAATTATATTAGTAAAATGTAATGATATATTATATGTTTCTTTTTTTATGTTATTACACAATATCGAATTTATATTACAAAATATATTATGTTAAATATTCAAAAATTCAAAAAAATATATTGTATATATTTCTTGATGTTAAATAGAATACTTAAAATTCGTAATGAGAATGCACAATAACAACCATATAGATACAACCTTCATTTATTAGTGTATTGTTGACAACGTGTAGTATCATAATAGAAAAAAAACCAAAAATATTATTTGCTAATAAATTATGGTTTTACATTTTCAATCGTTCAATATTTTATTTTTAAGTAAAATTATAAAATTATTGAAATTTATTATGATAAATAACAATATAACATTATTATGAATTAAAAAGTATAAAAGATTATAATGTAATTATTGTAAATATCATCATTTGGTGGTGTACATGTGAATGTTGTTTTATCGTGAATTATTAGAAATACGGTACAATATAACATTTAAACAATTTCGTGTTATTTTTTAGCATAAAAGATATCAAAATGAAAAGCACTTTTGAATTAATTTCACCCAGCCCATATGTTATAATACACTATGAATAACTATACATGTACACACAGTTTCAATAACGAGCAGAAAATAATGTTTTGTCACTGCAGCGATTCCGTAAAACACATGTTTTACATCATGGCAATATTGTCTTCAGGCGTACTTTACTATTACGTTCCTAATTGCTTTACGTTTATACATATTATGGAAAGACGCCATTGTATTATAATATTATTGTATTTTATACTTTTATCTTGGTATAATGTGATTTAAAACTTTTTATAATGTGATACTATAATATATATTGTACCTTTCGGTGTTTTGCGTTTTTTACGTAATATATGAATGATGTAAAATAATTATACGTCAATTTATATTATATAATGATGTAAACAGTTACTATTATTATTAATAATTATACCAGTATTGATATACTGGAATTTGTTTACCGTGAAATTGGTTGTGACTCACTAAAATCCATTTATTGTTTTCGAAAGACCATTACTTGTTATAACTTATATTTGTTTTTAATTTTTAGATCTATAATAAAGTTCATATGGGTTCAAACTGTTTTTGAAATATTTTCCGATAATTTGTGACCAAATCCTTGTATTTCATAAATTGTATTGTTTCACTAAGAGATGCATTGGATTTATACAACGTCCACCACAATATAAAAAAAAAATATAAATATTTGTGTATAGTCAATCAAACGACGAAAAAATCATTCAGAAAATTAAATAAAGTTATATATATATATACATATTAACAATAATAAGACTAACTTTAAACAAACTTAATTATTATAAATTAATTCGTCGGATATTTGATAAAATCATAATGCCTGTTGAAATGTAAAATTTTAATTACCTACCTACATGCCGTTATTGTTGGACGTCATATTGATAACTTGAACACGTTGTTCTAAAATGTAATATTGTGATATGATAATAATTGATGTGTGATTCAAACATATTAACAAAGTTCAAAATCAAAGTGTGATCGATTACACAAAATGGTTGTTTTGTCTTTATTAAATACATCAAGTCATCTACTTTGGGTCATTTTTGTTAGATATTCAATATCAGTCAAGCGTACAGAAATTTCCTTTATCTAACTAAAAACATAATTTATTGTGAAATTAGCCGGTGGATGGTGTCCAAAAACAATTTCGTTTACATCGCGCTTAGATAAATGACATAAAAATAAAACGATAACAATATTATAATACTCTCCAAATATGTTTTCACCGGAGTAAAATAATGATTACTATGTTTTTTTATTTTTAAATAATTAAATTAATTTTGAATTTTAAATTATGGCAAAATGTATATATTTTTGAAAATATAATTTTCTGACTTATTTAAGTATATATCAAAACTTATCAGCATTTTTTTATTATTATTATGACTACCATTAAAAGTTTAAATTGGTGAAATATAATATATTCAAAAAAGTATGTTATTATTATATGAACCAATTTATTTACTTCTTTACTTTTTTTTATAAAATTTAGAATTTTATATACAAAGAATAAACAATTTAATTTAAGATTACTTTCACGGATAAAAATTGCTTACTATTTCATTTTTTTTTTTCATATACATTTTTATTCATAAATAAATAAATAATTTAAATATTGCAAATATCTACCTAACTCCACGTCTACGCTTAAAGTATCTACCTAATGTTTAAATTTTTTTTAAATACGATGTCCATTCATTACATCATTTAAGTGTTTTATAAATATCCAACATTAATGTGCTTTTGCAATGTGGGTAGTAAAATTAATGTTTTTGCTATCTTAATATTTTTTTTATCTCTTTTTTCTTTATTTTTGCAACTAACTAACTATTTTTTGTGTATAAAATAGAGAAATATTATAACTCATTAAAAATTGTGCACGATCCTTCAAACTGTAACAATATTATTCCACTTTAATTATATATATATTTTAATGAAAGATTACCAAATTAAAAATAAAGGCCAAATGAATTCTTACTATATAGTGTTTATGTCTTAAAAAAATATTTAGCGTACATATTGATAATTAAAAAAAATAAAATAAATATGCATGTTTAAAATTATATTAAATTCAGGTAAATATTACGTTAAATATTTTTATTTCAATAAATGTATTTACTATTGTATTAAACATACATTTTAAAATTGTGATGAAACGAGTATACCGAGTAATTTTTCAAACAAAATGTTGTTTCCGTTTACCAACTTCAATGATTTATGATTCCGTAAAAAAAAAAAATTCATGTTTTAAGCTTTAAAAATAGTGTGAATTCACTGATAATAAAACTCCAAGTTATGAACATTATCTTTCTTTATGCGTTTATTTTTTTACGATGTTTTAATTTTCAAGCTATTTATAAGCATTTTTAAACTGTAATATAATTTAAACTACAATAGTACATATTATAACTAACTTACTTAAAAATTAAAATATCGTAAAAACCAACACATAAACACAAAAATATTTATATCTTTAAGTTTATCCATACATTACGTTAATAGTATAATATTTAAGTTAAAAACTCTCAATTATTTTTTCTGAGCAACAATTTTTTATTTTATACATTTATAAGGTGCAAAAACACGTGAAATGTCCTCTCAAATATGTCTTATATATATATATAAATATAAATTGTAACATTTTAATATTTTAGGTCATACATTTATGTATTAGTACACTTATATACTTAAATCTGAAAAGTAAAATCGTGACCCAATTTATTTGAAGAAATATGAAAATAAAAATAAAACCATGAATTCTTTTTTTATAATAAATTGTTCTGCGATGTGATCCAAAACAAATATTTTAAGCTATATGTGTACTTAAAATTATTTATTTTTTTATCAATTTTTTTTTCGTTTGTCGTAAAGTTTCACGTTAAGGGTAAAGCGACGAGCAGTTGATAATTTCTTGTTTATACGTTTCATTGAATCAATAAGAAGTATTACGGAAATTATGGGCATATCTACTTTTGTCGAAAAACTGTCAAATTGTTTATAGAATTAATAGAGCTATTTACTGTGAACTCGGTTTTTTTTGTCTTTTATTTTTATCCGATAACGATATTATTAGATTGTAATACTTGAATATATATTTTACAATAACCATTTTAAATGGACCAAACTAGATGTGTGAATTTTTTTGATTTCATAGTTTTTGATTGGAAGTATTTTATTGGTTTTAATATTTATTGTCTTCATATTTAATTTAATTTTTAAGTTACTGTATAGCATGTTTTTTTTTTTTTAAGCTATATTATAGATCATGGTAAATTGAACGTATTACCTACTATTGGATGAAATTTAAAAAAAAAATTACACTTATGAGATAAATATCTACTACAACTCAATATTATAACAAGTATAATTCTATCACAACGAGTATAGATTAATTATCTTAAACCGTGATAATTGAATAATAATTAATAATAATATTATTTTAATTTTAATAAATAAACTGGAACAATGTGTTGTCAAGTCGGTTCGTTGTCAAATAACACGTTCCGTAATTAGTAAAACGTCTTACTTTAAATCAGTATTTACTCATGGTTATGAAAAATTGTTTACTCGAAAATAATGTCAAATACACTACTCATAATTTGTCTCTGTTTTACATAAATATATTACGATACTTAATTCATTTATTCCAACTGAAAAATGTTTAAATTAAATACATTTTATTATAATTTATTATAATACAACGTGATCCATTTGGAGGTTTTTTACCGTCCAACTGAACATGAGAAAAAAAATCGCCCTTATTTATAGTAACACTAGGATAGGTAAACATGTTTTTATTCAATACTAATCGGACATAATTTTACTAACTGATTATTTACGAGTATACTCCCTCTATTGTGTTACATAAAACGACATTTTAAATTAAATGACCCGCAAAAGAAGGAAGCAGCTGTAACTAAATTAATATATATATATGCGTGTATGTTTGTTTTTATAGATCAGTATAAAAACTGTCATGTAATGGCACTCATGGCTCATTGAGGTAGCAAATATACATTATTATAATATGACTGTATGCGATCAGTCTTACGTATTTTATACTAGTACTTTGGATGTTATTATTTATTAGTTTAGCACCCGTGAATTCACTCACAACTACCAAAGTTTCTCAAACTTATATTATGCTTAGACCTATAATACACGTTCGCCATAGTATTCTCTGATGAGTGAAATTGCTTTCTGTGTTATCGAAATGGCTAACAAAATTTCTGATGTGCAATTGACTGGTGTCGTTGGTATTTTATACTTCGACGTTGTTATTTTTATACATATATATATATATATAATATAGCATTATTATATTATGGCTATAATACAGGGGTTATTCATTGATTCACACAGCATTCTCATCCCCTTTCCTGTCTTTAATAGTGCCGTTGTTCAAAATCTGATTTTTGTAATTTTGAAATGTTGGTGTTTTTTTTTTTTAATACCGTATTAAATGAAAACCAATTAAACAACTATAAAAACATTTATTTGTATTAATCAATACGATTTGCCGTACTCATTTAAGTTTTAATTTTAAGTTTTGTTTGTGAAATTATAAACTTACATTTTAAAATAATGTACCTACATAAAAGAAAGTTTTTTTTTGCTTAAAAACTGCTGGATTGTTTTCAATAAAATGTATATCAATAGATTGCATGCTATACATAAAAGGATTGTAGCTTTGTATTTTAACCTTTGTAAAAATTAAATATACCTATTTTGTTTACAGATAAGGTGACCAGTGGTTACATAAAAAGGTTATTAAGATTGGATATAATTTCTGCATTGTATTATATTTTTTCACTTAAGTTAATAACTAATCTATATTATTATTTTTTTTATTACACCATCTGTTACAAATAAATTGAATAATAAGTGAATTTGATAGTATATGTGGTGGAGGGAATAAAATAAAATTACAAAAATGTCCGGGTGAAATGTCTTTCCATTGAAGGGAATTTTACATGATTTTAGTAATTATTACTTAAGAGAGACGAAGAGAACGTGAACAACAGTAAATATAGTTATGGATATTATTGCGTTAGAAGGCCATGGCCTTTATTTTTAGAGTTATCAAGTATATTAATATTTGATAGAGTTTTGAATTAAGATGATTTCTGTGATTTTTTACCTTGAGCTTAAATCGTTTTAGCTACTTTCATGAACTGCAGATAAAACAGGTCATTGTTTATGGAGTGATTTGATACATATTTTAAAAGGGTGCTTTGGTGATGGCTTGGAGAATTTTAGATTGAAATTGTTGGATTCAATTTATGTTTGAGATTTTTGCAAGGTTGCTAACCTCATAGTTGAACACCACTGGTCCAGATTGGTTTAGTGAAAAGTTTATAGGCTTAGCTTAGTTGGTAGTTCAATGAGATTGAAGGTTGAGAGAAGAAGCAGGAGACGGTAGCGTTCGTTCAGAATTAAAAGTTTGTTGCGTAAATTACACGACCAGGTAAGACTGTAACTATTCTATATAAACGTAATATTGAGATGCATCAGTTATTATAATATACAATACTTAATTATCAAAGTTCATGGTTTAGGTTTATATACTAAAATAATACTTGGCCGGTTTTGAGAAAAAAAATAATGAATACTTCAACTAAGGCCTAATGAAAACCATAAATAATAAATGAAAGGGTTAAATAATACATTTAACCAGTTGTCTTAAGGTGGTTAAACCAATAATAATCATAACTGCATTTTCATTTAATTTTTATTAATAGTGATTCACATAAAAAAAAATAAGTTACTTATTACTATCCACCACAAATTAATTTTTTATATCAGTTTCATGTATCTCCTTGATATTACAGATAACACAACTAGTTAATTATATAGGTAAGTACATATATGAGTTAATATACTTATTATACATATTATAGGTATTATAATTGTATATATTGTCTACTTTTTATATCTATAAAAAGAAACGTTACGTTAATGTGCGTGCGTGCGTGTGTGTGTGTGTGTGTGTGTGTGTATGTGTGTGTGAAGTCTTTAATATTCATGATTTTGAAATTTGGTGCATAGGTAATTCTATACTAACAAAATATAAACTTTATGAAGTTAGGTACATATCTTAATGTATTATTAAAATATTATAATATATGTTTTAATTTAAGTCACTGTAAGGCCAAAGGTAGTTATTTGTTCAATAAAAAAAAAAATATATTTTTAAAATAGAAAATAGTTGCTGAGATGATATTTGTTTCAAATTGACAATATTATAATATACAAATATAATATTTTATAAAAAGTTGAAAAATTGTATTTAATATTAACAACAACCGCAGTGTGGTGGACTCAGCCCCAGACGTCATCACTAATATTCGGCATTGAAGTGTAAAGTTACGTTGGCAGACCATCGCAATAGCTCACTTATCTGATTGTGGTCATGACTAGATTCATGTGGTTAAATGTTACAGACAATGAAATTAATATTTTATAATGTTGGTATAATAGGTATTATTTGTTGTAACAATATATTGAAATAATATAATGAGACAAATATGCGTAGTTATTTATAAATATTATATTTCAATATTGACTGAATTTTTTCTACGATGACAGTATTTTTATAGTTCTTGTGTATAGTATACATTTTTATTCAAATGAAAATAATAATAATAATAATAATAATGTGTCAAGAAAACTGGTCGATTGTATTACGTAGTTATAATATATACCTAGTGTATAAAGCTAATATGTTGTTATTAAACTATTCAAAATTGTTAAAGATTTTAATAATTTCATATTTATTTATAAGAGAAATATAAAAATGTAACCTATCTAATTTACTACGATTCACATCTATTTGTTTATAATACTTTTTATTCCAGACATATAATAATTTCCCTGTAACTATAATTAAAATTTACGACTGCATATTGTTCCGTAAAACAGATAGACAAAAGCTACCAGAATAATATTTTTTATTAACAAGTTTATTTTAAGTGTAGACTACGTATTTGTATTGTATCTGAAAATTCCAAGGAACTCGCAGTACGTTTATTATTATTAAATGCCGTACATATAAATATTTCGTGGAACTTTACAGACAAAATCGGACAATATAAACTTGTGAGTGACTGCTTGCAATTATATTTTACTAGAAAATACATTATACATTCGAAGTTAAGTTTTGATATTTAATAGCAGAAATTATCTACGTTAACGGAATATCTCTTGAAACACGTAAAACCGTAGTTATGACTATTTCATATCACTTGTTGTTTGTTTAATATTCAATGCGGCAAGTTCAAGCGTTTGGCGTGTAAGAGGTTTGAAAAAAAGTTTTCACGTTATTTAAACACGAAAGACAATAGGTTATAGTAATGTAATTCAAAGGAGATTGTACTATTCTAGAAATCTCTCTATGTTATGTAGATTATTGTTCAAAGCGAGTAGATGAAATGAGTAACAAATAAATGCCATTCTTAGTTGAAATTAAATTCCTACCGTGAAATAACAACGTATATGTATAATATATGTATATATATACAATATGTGTACACCATCAGGACTACAAAGCTAATTTGATTGAAAATTATCTTTTCATCGTATAATTATTTATTTAATACTGTAATTGTTGCAGACAAAGAGATAAACAATTGTTGTTGAAATGAATTATTGACTAATAAATGTAGGTATACAAAATGTATATAAAATTTAATTATATTTTGTGATTATTTTATATTTATCGGTATTGTATATCTATTTATAGCTATTTATTATTTTAAATTATGACATGGAATATTACCAATACAATTTTTTTTGTTGAATCTTACATTTAAGCAGATAGAAAATAATATGAATTAAAATATATATTATACTGACTAGGTTTGTATTTTTTTTAAGCTATAAAAAATTATTTTTCCTGATGATGACTATTGTGTAAGCTGCCACAAAGAATGATTTGTACTAAACTTATATTTGTCACTCATATTTCATTGCAATTTCTTTATCACAACATCGTAATTATATATTTTCAAGGTTATTGTATGTGTATAAATATAATCACCTACTTATTTTGTTACAATTATGAGATGAGATTAAAGCACTCGAATATAATAATATTATTATAACAATATTTTAACCTAATTTAAAGGCAAAGTACGTAGGTCGTGGATTCATTCTAATTTTGAAACGGACCTGAGCCATGCAATGGATAAACAGGAAATTATTTGCTGTTTTCTAGTAGAATGTCCGAATTTTCTTAATCCATCTGCCGGAATATTATAAATTACATCCCTATTTTGATTTAATATATTATACTATACTGAAATAATAATAAAAATAAGTCACATAGAGTAGATGACAGTATATAACTTCTAATTAATATATTTTTAATTTTTTTTTTTATTATTTATAATAAGGCTTCAATTACAAAGATTATTAGCCAAGAGTTAATTTCAAACTAAAAGTATTTATACAATATTAAGAAATAGAACAAAGAATATTATGTTATATACAGGAGTATTATAATTTATCATCTAGATCAATTGATTTAAAAAAAAAAAAAAAATATTGGCGTTGTTGGATTGATTGAGGGCTTCTTCAAAAGTTGTAGGATTTTTGAGGAAATGGCGTGAAGATGTGTAGTTGGGGCAGTTGATGATCATGTGTTCGATCGTAAGGGGGGAGTTGCATGAATTTTTAAAAATTATTAGAATATTTTTGTATTTTTTTAAAAACAAAATATTCAATAATCTGTTACTTAGACAATTGTAAATATAGTTATTTTATGTTAAAAAAAAAAAATAAATAAAAAGACGTAAATAATACACTTCATATACCTATCCTTATTATTATGAATAATTATGATCAATAATGTTTACATAAAATAAGTGCTTATAATACGTAACTTAGAATTAGTAAATCCTTTCGTATAACATTCTATTTGCATATGTTTTTATTTTTAGTTCACAATTTATTAAAAAATACATATTATGGGTATGTTTATTCAGAAATCTGTAAATTTTAACCATATCGTAAACATAATTTAGTAAATAAATAAATTATGGAGCGTTACTCCATTGAGATTATCTGCCTTTGGCTATAATAAATTAATATCGGCTGCATAGCTAATTTCAAAACGGTATGTGAAATAATTTACGAGTAATTCTGACTAAAAACTACTTAAAATTATTTTCCCCATAATTTGGTAATCACTGTGGTTTTAGATACTGTTGACTACTGATGTACTATTAATTTATTAAATTATTATCCATGTTATATCCAAGTTATTCATTCTGTTTTCAATGAATCAAGACCAATTACAATTTCATTTTGGTAAATATTTCAATTTTAATTTTAATATGATTATAAACTATAATAATTGGAGTCATACCAGCAGATGCGTTAAGGAAATTTACAAATTCGACGACTGAAAGAAAGTAAATAGTTTTCTGCTTATATTCTAATCGCTAGTATTTAAATTATTTTAAAATATTTGCTAATAAAATATATTACTTAAATTGAATATATTTTATTTTTAATATTTCAGTCGTTTATTTTTCAAAAACATTTAAAATAAATGTACCTTAAAATGATGTTTCCATATATCTTGAATTGTTTATTGTTTACTTATTTTATCAATATATGTACATTTAAGAATTATGAGTTTTAAAAAATGCATATTTTTTTTTTTAATACTTAATGAAAAATGTTCAGTTTCAAAACAGTAAAAATTCCAAAATTGTATGCGATAGAAAACAATTTTGATTTTGAATACTACTGTTGTATGAGATCATCAAATTATGTTAATAAGAAAATAAAATATTTCTCCTAAAACATAAAAGTAAACAGCTGAAATGAGTGTCTTACAATGAAAAAATATATTTATATTTGTATAAACTAAACTTTTTAAGCTACACTCTTTATAAAATGTATTATATTGTAATAATTCTAAGTTTTATATTTATATAAAACTGTATGTATATATTATATATATGTACAGTAAGGTTGCTAATCCAAAAGACGCGGTAATCCGAATGGGACTGAATATTAAAACATCGCTCATAAATGACATCTTTAAGATTGATTAATATATACATATCATACTAATGAATAAATAATTATTGAAAAAAACTGATCTTAAATATGTCATTTTCAACTTCGCTAACTGTTGGTTATCTGTCTTGTCACATCATGTGATTAAAATGTCATGGAAAAACCTTAGTCCGCACCTGGTTACTGTGAACGAAACCTCTAAAGTTCAAAAGTAAAGCATTTCTCCAATTTTAGTCAAGTTGGCTCCACACACAGACATCACTGAAGATATTTAACAGAGGAAGGCTAGTATCGGGGGGTTGCAATGAAGTAATCAGGAAATTTTAACTGATAATGAAATCATGCATGTCGTTAACAAAAACGATGTCAATGAGGTAGAAGTCAAATAATTTTTGACGACTTAGAAAATATCTGCTTCAAAAGCATTAAATACGACCATCCATTAGGTTGAACAAAACGTTAAAAACTGCAACGAACTAATGTTTTTTTTTTAGTCATTTGAGGGATAAGATTATAAATCAATAATCTTAAATATTATATTATATTTTTAAATTTTTACAAGATCGATACAACGTTTGACTTAAGGTTTATTTAAAACGCTTTAAATACAAAACATCTTACTCATAGACATCTTACTCATAGTATAATAAACACCAAAATATAAAATAAACGTAAGACATTTACGAGCATACTAAACTATAAAAATAAAAAAAGTAATAAATGTTGTTACCTTATTTATTTATTGATACCAATAGTTTATATTCAACAATGCTATAAACCACACGTGAATAAAAACTATAACGATTCCGTCATAAGTTATAACTATATTTTTAGTTTTTCTGTTTGTTTATGTATGAAATGTACACATATAAATCTTTTTTTAATCCTTTCATTCAAAATAATTTTTATAACAAACTCGTGTATCATATAAAATAAATACTGAACAAAAACAAAAATGCAATATTCAATTGTAGGGTGATAGGTAATATAATAGTTATATTTATTATTAGGTCACTGTGTCAACTACTTGTATAATAATAATTTTTGTTTCAGTTTTTTTTTTTTTTTTAAGAATAAAATTAAAATTATGTGTAATAAGTAATGGATTCAATAAATAAAACACGACTTTTTTCAATTAAAATAGTATTCTTTTTTTGATATAATATATAACCTAGTATAATTATATAACCTGTAATAAAATCTATATCAATAAAAAAAAGGTAACGTCTGTATATTTATATGTAGGTGTATGTAGGTAAGCGATCCACAGCCAAGTTTACTACTCATTTGATTCTTAAATTCTATACCTACCCAAGGATATGCACCAGGAATCTAATTTTTAAAATTTTGTATTTTAAATAGAGTCTTCCACAGGAATTTATTGGCTTATGCATTTTATATATATATATATATATATATATGAATATACGGTTGCTATTGATAAAAAATAATAAAATATAGTTTTTATAATTGAATACAATTTTTAGACTTGCATTTTATAATTAGTCAAACTATTCAAAAATTATCGTGTTAAAAATATGTGTAAATTATTGTAATAACAGAGTAAATTCACTGTCATTATTTCATTATTTGCTACAGTCAACGTTTTTTAGGATCAGTTACATTAATAAATGCTATATAAAACAAAGGCCTAAAATGGTCTATAACTAATTCACAGTTTTTTATTGACTTTTATACAATTTTTAGTAATGGATTGATTAATATCTGTAGTGTTATAACCTACATTTTTTCTACTTTTTACTTTTCAACGCACATACATTTTCAGTTGATTCATGAAAAACAATAATTTATTATTTAAAGTAACCATAGGTTATATATAAAAAAAAAAAAATAGTTTGTCATGGTCAACACCATGCAATATCAGTTAATATGTTATGAGATAAATTTCCAAAGATGTAAATTATTTTCAAGAAAATAATTGTTACCTTTAAAATAATTTTTATTTTGGAACACTAAAATATTATTTTTTTGAATTTGTAGAATGTTATTCTTATTTGTCATTTACAATTCTATACTCATAATAAAGATCGATTATTTTGCACCAATAACTACCATTTATTTTATGATTTAAATTTGTAAATAAAATATCTATTATATTTCAAAAACTGAATAATATAAAACCATTGCTTATTATTATTAGATATTTACTTTAATCAACGTGTACTAGAATCGTGTTTTTATTTACAAGTTTATTGTGCAGTTCAATTTCACACAATGCATGTAAAGTATTTTCAAAAGAAAATCAGATACGTTTTCTTGTCAAGAATTATTATTGTGATCGGATTTATACATAACCAAATAAATGTTTGCAGTGTTATCACGAAAAAAAAAACATTAGGTACTGTTCATAATATTTTTAAATCTATTATTATGTTTTTCTATCGAGTCGTAAAAACAACCCCACGCCCTATAAGTTATTAGTTATTGATTTATACGTGTTTTTCCATGTATGTATAATAGCAATTGCTCCTACTTCGTCAATGATCTTAACGTCAGCAAAAAAAAATATACTGTTTAAAAAAAATATATATATATATATTTATATTTTTTTTTCAATTTAACGATACATTGCATTGTATATTATTTAGATTATATTATTATTAGGGCTCGGAAGTTGATGACCTTAAAAACAATAAAAAATGAACATAAAAATGGCAAAAAATGTCCTAAAAAAATTACAAATATTAGTTTTACATTAATAAAAATACATTTTTAAATATTTTACTCTATTTTACTATAAAATTCAAAATATCACATAAAAATGACAAAAATGTCCTTAAAATAGGAAAATAAAAATATTAAAAATATTTGTTTTATAAATTTATCAATGCTTACAAATTAATTAAAAATCAAAATCATTGCATTGTACAATTAGAACGTAATTTATGTTTTTGAAAGTAAATGAACGACGATTATCTGTTAATAGATTTTTATATTTAGAAAAACTTCTCCACGTCTACTGAAGTTATCAGCATAATGGTTGGACAAGAAACGATAAAAAATGAACTAGTGTGAAATCAGTAAAAATAACTAAAAATGTAAAATAAAAATTAGTTATTTAGATTCACATGCTTATGAAACAGATTTGTGGCCAGAAGAACATCGTCTAAAAAGTTCCAAAAAAAGTGCAAAATGCATCTACTTCCGAGACCTAATTATAAATCGCGTTAAGGCGCCTTCTGATAAAAATTATTATACTCATATCAGAATATTCGTTGACGTACCTACACTTATTATCCCACGTATATTATATATTATATGCTATATGTCTCAATATTCACTCGACTATTACGCAGGTTATTTATAAAGTACCCATGTATACGAACGTTTGTGTTTGTTTTTCACCCTTTCGATCCTTTTACGCTTTTGGGACGCTAAAAAAAAGCATTTCATCATTTTGTTTTTTCTCTCCGCAATTTTTTTACGATACGACGCCTCCGCACACGCGATTGTCATTCTTATAACTACGACACGCGTGTTGGCGTGTTATAGTGGTTATAGTGGTTATGTTTTTTTTTTTTTTAGTTTTGATACCTATATCCAGGCGTATAACATTATAATAATATACAGACAGCCCAGGTTAAGTCCTCTAACCTCGAGAGACTAGGGTGAAATACGTGTTTGGTCACGGACCACTATAAAAAAAAAAAATAATAATAATAATAAATAAATGAATACAGCAAACCGTTACATTATTATAAAAGAATTCTAATATATTATAGAAATGACGTAAACTATTAAAACTATAAAATGTTTGTAAACGATATTATCTAGTAATTGAATTAACTGTGATAAATGTAGGTACCAAGATAAAATACAATACATTTAACAAGCTATAAAGTATATTAGTAATAAAATAAATTGATTAGTAGTTCTATGTATTTACATTCTAGACAAATGGAGTAGGTCACCTAAAAATTCAATATCTATAACCTGTGGCGTACTCAAAATGTGTTTAAGGAGGGGGGTTACCATTTATATATATATATATATATATATATATATAAATAACCTGTATTCAATTATTGAATGATACTTCATAAAAAGAATTATCATAAATATTTTACTTATGAAGATATAGGTTGTAAATCCCTACCCCTCTCCACTGATGGTACACCATTTTTATAACTTAATTATTGTCAACTATTCATTATTAAAATGAAATGTACTAAAATCTTTGAAAAAAATATTTATATACAACTATACAAATATATATATATATATATATATATATATATATATATACAATATAACAATATATAATATAACTTAGAGTGCTTTAGAAGCTGTTTTTTTTTTTAAAAAAATTTTCTGCTTTTCATTAGGTATCGATAGGTCACAATTTTGGGCCTATTTAAATTCAACGAAATAGCATTGCAATTCTACACCTACAAAAAACGACGCATATGTGAAGATGGTCTGTCAGCCTATATTTCATGATATATTTTTTGATATAGTTAGCTATTAAAATCATTTTTTTATTTTTTAATCAGTAGGTCGATAAAATATTGATTTATATTATTATTAGAATTTAATTATTATAATAATTTATATTTATTTTCAATAACTTACGTACGTTTATAACTCAAAATGTATTAACATTTTTCTGGAAATATCATAAGAGACTAAAAAAAATGTGTATCATAATTAAATAATAATGTCATTAATGTTAAAACTTTAAATTTCCACAAATAATGTTTCTAAAATATAACAAAAAAAATGAACATCCTAATTTATTATTTAAATAAGTCCAATTTTGTCCAAATTCAAACTTAAAATATCTTTGAAAAATAATTTTCATAAAATATTTATTAGATTTTATGTGTTCATTATCAACTATTTCTGAAAATATTTTGTATTTACTTTTAAAAACTTAGTTATCTATACAATAAATTAAAAGCGTTTATGAATTTTTAAATACAAAACTGATTTTATTTTGTGATTTAAAAAAAAAAATGTAGTTTCTAATTTTCTAAAATTCTATTTTAATATAGGTAGGTATTGAAAAAAAAATATGTTCTTAAAATGTATTTTTAATTTTTTTTATATAAATTTTAAGAACAAATTATTTTGGATTTTATATTAAGTTTTAAAGAATTTTAACCCAGTGATTAATTTTTATCAACGACTATAGGAAAAAAATTACAAATTCGTCATGCCTATAAATATCTCAAAATTAGTTGAAATATTTTTAAAATGTTAATATTTAATGAAAATAATATTATTATAAATATTTTTTAAAAATTGTTGAAGAAGAAATAATTATTTTATGGGTGAATATGTAGTAAAAATTTGAATTTCGAATGGATGAATGGATAAAAAAGTTCATTTGGCTTTCCGGTAGAAATGTTTTTTATGTAAAAATTGAAATAAAAAAAAAAATTATATAAAATGTTCAAATCTTATTTACTTACAATACGAATATATTTTGTGAATTTATAAATTCAACATAATAATAATTTGTATATTTTTGATATTTTGACAAATTTTATCAAAATTATAAAAATAACTTATAACTTGAACACTTGTAAAATAATTAACATTAAAGATTTTGGTATTTTAACTGAAAAATGAAAAAAATGTTCTAGAGACTTTGTGTTAAGTTTTAATCATTTTTACCCAGTAAATAGGAAAAAAAGTTACAACGAAAATTTATCGCTACTACAAAATATAATTCAAAATATTCAAAATATTTTGAATATTTTTTCGTAAACAAAAAACAACATTGACATTTGGTGAAAATTTCAAGTAGGTGACTATATGTACGGTTATTTGTTTTTGAGTTACAGCAAAAAAACAAAATCGATTTTGTTGAAAATTGGATTTGCGTTTTTCCTTAATTTTTTTTTTTTTTTTTTGTTTTTCTTACTATAAATATTTACTTCTAGAAACCACCACCATTTTTAAAATCGAAGAATTTTTACTTACCCAAAAAGTGTTTACAGAAAAAAAAAATAAACATCATTGTAAGGTCAATACATTCAGTCTTTTGCTCAGAATCTAAAAGTGATTACGAATCCATACTTTAAATTGATTAAATTGACGTATTGTATAAAAAAGTTAGATGCTATTTTGGCTTTTAAATCATGAAGTAGATTTAGCTGATAAAATCTATGAAATAGGTATAAAAATATTATTTATAGTTGATGATGAAGCTTACAATAATAATGTATAATAATGTATGGGTATATTATAATATTTTGATAATTTACTTGCAACTATAAACTCTTACGTACCCCACTACAATCTTGATTCGAAAAATGTGATAAATTCAATAACACTTATCCGTGTTGAATTATTCAAAAATGAGTGTTGGAGCAAAAGTAGAGTAAAATTTAACTGTTGTTGAGTTATGAAACGATTTTCAAATCATATACCAACATATTTACTCTGTAAAAACTAAAAAATACCTACATCATTGACTACATATTTTTTTTTCTCTAGGTAATTGCTAATAAATTTTGATGTTCTATAAAATATCTACTGTATCTACAAATATATATATATCTATATTCGAACATAGAAATTGAATATAAACTGTGTTTTTTATATTATTTTGTGTAATGTATATAAATACATCTTGTTGTGTTATATACAATTGTGTATTTTTTTTTTTTTTTTTTTTCATAAGAAATGAAGATGAAAAACCATATTTATATAAATGTCATAAAAATGGAACTATAGTTATTCTATAATTATATAAAGTGCTGTTAAGCTACTGTCCCCAAAATATTTTTTTAAATGCTATAATGTCACGTTCGAATTAAAAATACGTAATAATTTGCCCCAGTAATCTAAGTCAGAATTAATGTAACAACTTCCAAACATTGAAAATCTCTGAACTTTTAGATTGTGAACAATGAAAGGAATGCAATGGTTTTATAATAATATTCTTTTTTATTTTTATGATATTTTATTGCGAACTCATTTTCTGCAGAAAAAGTAATCAATAAATTATATACGTCATTCTTTATAGTATCGAGAATCTTAAATAAATTCTATATTATACTTTTAATAATTTATTTTCGATTTTCAGAAATATTGTCCAAAGGTAAAAAAAAATATTACCAATAACCATATTCATGGTAATATTTAAGAATTTCAGACCATATGAATGTATTGGCATTAAAAAAAAAAAAAAAAACTAACATGGATGACGAAATACAATAAATATTAGAAAAAAAATCAATAAAAATTTATTGAATTATAAAAAGAGTAAAACAATTAACATTTAAAAAAATCAGACACCTCCTACCCAGATCAGTTATCTGAGGTAATAGCAGTCTACTATTTATTTCCTCATGTCTAAATACATACATAACCATTTCTATCACTGACGAAGAAATATCAAAAAATTACAGTTCAGAATCGTTTTCGAATAAAAAATTCACCATTTCATTATTTTATTGATGTTCACAGTTTTAAAAATAAAATAAATTTTAGTGGACACATTTGTATATTATGTAAACCCTGTTGTAAACCGGTAATATTATAATTTATTAGGTACTTGAATGTATTAATATAATGTCATTTAAAATATAATGAATATTAATATAAATATAAAATATACATATTATAATTTATGACTCATAATGTTGAATATCAAACTTAGAACATTTTTAATTAGTTTATATATTGGAAAAATCTTACATTCGAAAGATAGAATCATATTTTAAGAGTTTTGCAAATTAATCATTGTCATGAAACACACAAGCAAATAACGTGTCATATTACTTTTCAATTATTTCAATCAATATGATGTCAACTGATACCTACCTATTTAATTCGCTTTATGGCCTAATTTGGGTACTGCGCCTGTCACAACTATGTGTGAGGAAAAATTTTAAAATTTTATATGAGATTGTTAGTAGACTGAATAATTTAATTTAATTGTTTTCAATTTGTCACATCAGATACAATTACAGTTATATTTTATATGACAACGATAATATGATAAAATATTATGTGATACCATTATAATTCATATAGTCCGAAAATAAATACTCTTAAATAAAATCGAATTTAATGAGAGGGAGTTTTTAAATTATACACATTATTTAAAAGAAAAAAAAAGAGTAAGCAGGATCGTTCTCCGTTTGCGAAATTTTGTCACTTTTGAATCTAATTATGTGGCTGGAACTTCAGTTCATCAGCTCCATTGTCACGTTCAACACGTCATGTCACGCTTTGGTCACCCCAATCAATGAAAACTCCAATTAGTTTCACTCGCTATTATACCACTGTATACAACGTCATCTCAACAACACAGCTGCTCTATTGTTTTATATTATATAGTTTCTGTAGATTTATTATTTATAATTATAATACGTTTCGCAGACGTATACGAGTATAGAAATACATATGCGAATCATTAAGCACCTATATTAATTGTATGAAAACTCTCATTTCAGTAACTAATTTAAAACTTGTCGAGTTCCTACCTCATAAATCTGTTTGCAGAGTTCCGTTTTTATTTTTAAAGTTATATTACAGAAAACCACGGTCATAATGCTTAGAACGCAAATTTAACTAATTTAACGCGTGAATAACGATTTTGTAAGTTTTTCGTTTTTTTTAATTATAAACTTTATTTAGGTGGTTGGTTTTAGTTTTATATTTGCTAATATTATTATTGTTAAACATAATATTAATTGGATACACATAAATATGGTTTAGTTAAACCACAATTTTTGAAATATCTATACATAATAATTACTGTTCTAAAATTAGCAAAAAAAAAAGGTTATAATATATTCATGGTACAGGATTATTATTATAACCGTAAGTGATGTATGATTAATAATAATATTATCATTATTATACATTGTATTTAAACAAATGCTTTATGTATAAATTATCTTTTGCTGTTTTGATGGCGTTGTTCTTACTTATTGCTCTAGTTAATCTCATAGCGTTTATTTCAGTTTGCTTAGCAATCGCATACATTACTTTCATAATATTATTAAAAATATTATGAACGAAAATCCGTTTCTACGTAATTTGTCATATTTAATTAATAAAACAATTCGAATTACACATAATATATTATACTTTTTGAAATTGTGAAATAACAGTGGAGGTGATGGTTTGAAATCAATCACATGTTTAGTTTTGTGGTCACTGGATAAACTAATAAAATTACTCACTACCTAATTATTACTCTTATTTCAAACTGCAATATGTTGACTATTAAAAACTTTAGATATACTTTGTTGATCACAATAATAGCTTATTATTGTAATAACAATTAGAAAAACAATAAAATAAAGAATAAAAATAAATAAAATAATAGGTTACATAAATGAACATATTATTCATTATCTGTATATTAAGAACTGATAAATAATCCATATAGGTACCATGTGAAATTATTATATTTCAGTTTTAAAAATTATACAAATTATTAAAATCTTTTCCTTTTTTTTTTGGTTAGAAATATATTTTTATTTTAAAATGTATATAACAAATACTAATTATTAATATCAAAAAATATCAGAAAACGAATGTAATTAACAATCTTGAAAAATTATTATCGTATAAATCGTCCAATATATGTATATATTATAGACACATACTATATAGTATTATAGTGATATTTATCACTAAAACACATACCTATTAAAGTTTTTTGTTTTGATCAATCTTAGCAAAATATTTAAATTAGGTGATGATCTGTATTTTTATTTTTGGAAAAATCATTGAAAAATAAATAAAATGATAAAATAAAATTTTTCAATCTTCTTTATTTTATTTGTTAATTGAAGCAAGAATGATATATCATCTTATTAAAACGATACATTTTATAAATATCTTTAACTGGATAATATTACAATTTCAATTTTAAACAAAAAATATGTAACCAACAAGATGATTTTTAAAAAATCATGAATAAATCATATTTAAATAAAACAGATTCAGCTTTTCTTATGGCTAAATAACTACAAGTATTAAAAATCTTGCTTTAGAGACCATAAAAAATATATAATTTATAACATAAAATTTTAATTCAAAATTTATACTTAAATTAAAATGTTTGCACTTTAAATAAGCCCATTTTTATATAATTTTTTATTAATTCTATAGAAATATCACAAAAACTTATAAGTTTATAAAAATTACTGC
Source organism: Aphis craccivora (assembly GCA_009835225.1). Classification (NCBI taxonomy): domain Eukaryota; kingdom Metazoa; phylum Arthropoda; class Insecta; order Hemiptera; family Aphididae; genus Aphis; species Aphis craccivora. The sequence goes on from VUJU01000412.1 coordinate 100,066, forward strand.
CTAAATCACTTTTAGATTATAAATTACATTTTAATTCGATGAGTCTGTAATAAAAAAAAATGATTTATGGAATTATAGTGTGTATTATATTTTTATTTTTCATTAATCATTTTTTTATTTTAAATCAAAATATCTAAATTTTCAATATATTTATATAATATATGAGATTATAATTTAATATACTCGTAAACCGAATAAATAATATATATAAATATATTAATTTAAAAAAAAAACAAATCTAAAACAAATCTAGGTAAAATAAAAGTTCTTTAAAATAGTATAAACTATAAGGGTAACAATTTCGAAATATTAGATAAAAATAATATTTTTATAAAACTATATTTTTGTAGTTTTATTTAGTGTGTTAATCATTAAATCCTTAGTTCTACGTTAATTACGTATACAAATATAAAAGTATATATATTGTTTTAGTACAATATAGTAATCATTATAATTAATATTGAAAAAAATGTAAAATCAATTTTTAACGATTATTCTAAAAGTTTGCATTTGCAGATATTGCATTTATACATTTTATAAAAGTATATAGATATTATATTTCAATGTGATCGATAGTACATTAATTTTATATGAAGTCACAAAAAGTTAGGATTGTATTATTCAAAATTCAAAAAGTTTCAGTCCGGGCAATATTTGTAGCATGCACAGGGGCGCATTGAAATTGAAAAGGGTTCAATTCTGTGTAATAATTTATTATTTCGACGAAAATCGGTTTCAACACATATAGTTGCTAATATAGTAATAACTACGATTCAAATATTTTAAATAACTAAATGACATGTAGTGTATTTTTCTCAATAAAAAATATGTATAGTTATTATGTATAAATAAATTAATATTAACTTTTTTTTCTTTAAATATACAATTCAAAAATATGAAATTCATTTTTATAAGTTAATTTCATTGCAGAAATTTCTTGTTTCGTTGATGATCACTCCCATTTTATAAAGAAAAAAAATACTTAAACATAGAAATAATGAAAAAAAAAGCCTTTAAAAAAATATATATTACTACGATGTACAGCAGTGAAAAATAAATTAATCGAATCTCGTTTTTAAAGATGTTTGAATGAATTTCAATTAAAAAAAATGTATATATTAATAACAATACCTCGTAAATAAGATTAATAAATTATTGTAACAAATTGGATTACTTTTTAAATTTTACAAGGTTATACAATTTTAATTAATATTCAGAGTTATGTTCAAAAATTATTTTAATTTGTGCTTATGTAATTTATGATTTTTTTAAAATAAAGATAAGAATGATAAGATAATTTACTTGTAGGTATATATTTAGAAAAAATATAGCTCTAATACTCTAAAGAATAAGTTTACTTAGTATAATTTTTTTATTATGATTTTAATTTTGATTTAAATTTATTAAATTTTACTTTCGTTTTTTTATAAGAATAATTATAAGTTAAATTAAGTGGATATAAATATAGAATTTATTATGTGTTTTTATGTTTTAAAATTGTTTAACTAACAAAAAATGATTTTCATAATATTATTTTTAATATCTAAACATATATAAATAAACATCTTACTAAAATATTTCAAATATATTGATTGTAGATTTTTTTAATCGGATTAAAACAATACACAGACAATAATACTATCAAAAATATAATAATATACTCTCAAAATTACAATGCTACTAATAATAAACTACTAAAGAAACTCATAGAGTTTATTTACCATCATTTATTTAAACACTTCGATTAAATTTGGTCTTTTATTTGTTTTCATTGCAATCACTTAATTATAAAATATAATATAGTACGTATTGAAATATTAAATTCATTAAAATACTAAAATTTGTATATTTTGACGAATTAAAAAAAAAAAATACTAATAATTAAGGCTACAATTCATTTTTTATTGTATGTAACCTACTATATATTTAATAAATCAACTCATAAAACTGTTGTATCTATGTGTAAAGTAAAATATTACATTAATTTTCACTCTGTGCATTAAGTAATGAATAATATCTTTCCGTGTTTCTTCCAGGCCATTGTCACTCTGGACGTTGGTGCGACTTTCGGCGAATCAATAGTCCATGACTTGCCCAGAGACATGACAGTATGCACAAAAACTACATGTGAGCTGCTTAGGATACACCAGAATGACTTCAAAAAGATTTGGGACGTAAGTGACACATTCAAAATAATAACTACTAATCACCTATATTTTAATTTTTGTAACACGGCGCATCGTATAGGCAATTGTGGTACTGCGTTGCTGTTTTTTAATTACATTGCATCATAATATTAAGCATTTCGACGGATTCATTGTTTGTTTTTACTGTAAATTCTGAACATCATAACAAAATAATCTTTTGACCAATAATATTTATTATTATTTTTTTAAGCAATAAAAAAAACTATTCAGTGAAAAAAAAATTGGAACACAGAAAATATATTTTATAACGATTTATTGCGTTTAATAATACACTATTACAGTATTAATTAATGTTTAAGAATTGCATATTTTATAGAAATCTATAAAGAGATAGATTATTGATGAACTTATTATTCTTGTTAAAAGTGCTTAACTACTACACTTGACAATTGAAATTATTGTCGAACGAAAAAAACAATGTCTGTGGTTTGGTAAACGATTGTTTTCTCCGTAGATAATCATACTACTAATTTAAAATACACGGTGAACTTATTAATAAATCATAGTGCTATATAGTTATTTGAACACGTTGTTTAATAATACATAACTGTAAACAAAATATTTTTATTATTATAATATTTTTATGCCAAACAAAATAAAAAAACAATAGTAAAGGGATTAAATAAATCTGTTGTTTTGGGTTATATAAATATATAATAACCTAGCCCGTAGAAAATACCATAAATATTATTTATTTTTTATTTTTCAACACTATCGTTTATTTTTCACCGCGTATTGTAATTTTACTAGTCGACGGCTGAGAAACACTCCATGAATATAAATGTACTTTTTAAAAGTAATACATATAATATATATATATATATATATATATATACATATTCTATGATCTCCCTGCATCTTTAAACAACATGCATATTATATTATTATAGTATACAACAGTGATAAAAATAATAAATAGGTAGTATAAGAAAAAAACACAGTTTTTAGAAAAAATATCATTCACTTTGACAACAAAAACTGCCGTTTCAACGCATTGTAGGGACGCAGTCTCATCCAGCGGTGCCTATTACGAACTTTTCGCACGTCGTCAATCATCTTTTGCTATTAGTTATTTGTTGGCGGTCTACATCCTGAGGTACCTGAAACATCGCATTAATTTAGACGTTTTTAAAAATCTTACGCAGCGAAATTCTCGATATACATTCATTTTTAAACATTAACTTGGATATTATTCTATATATGCCTAAGAAGATTTTGACTTAAATTTTGTAAATAATTTATCTCAAAATTCAATGTTTCTTACATAAATTATATCTCGTGAATATCATTTGCAATAACGTCTAAAGCATGCATAGACTCCGGCTCTCTTTACAAACATTTTGTTCAGGTTTAAGTCTTTACAAATAAATTTATAATAGTTTTATATTAAATTTAAAAACATGATTCAACTATAAAAAGTGTTTATATATTTATCTACCATAAATTATTTATAAGCATAATTATAGTTTATCAGTATACTTATATTCTAATTCTAATAATTTTGTTATGTGGATGATATGGTTAACTAACATACCGTTGTTACAATTTTTAAATTGTATATGCTATACAGATTATGTGTTGCTATTGACTGAATAGAATAAGACTATTTCATCGTTGAAAAAAAACCTCATCAGACCCACAAAAAAAATGTTTAACAGTCGTAGATAAAATATATAATATATGAAACTTAAGTTCTGTTAGACCTCCTACACTATAACTACTAATAATAATTGACTTAACAACATTCCCACCATAAAACTTATTTACCACAAAAGATAAATCGTAATTCAAATATGCCATATAAACCAAATTAATCTTTGATCGTATATTCTAATTTAAGTTAATTATGAATTGTTTTCATTCTACTCGTCGCAACTAGTAATTATACATATAATTCCGTAATATGAATATAAGAAAATATATTTTAATTTAAAATTGGTTTAATATCAGACATTAACAGTTAATTTTCCATATGATTGAGTATTTTAATATTGTATATGTAAATGTATTAATTCTTATATAATAATATATATTTATAACGAATAAATTATAAGGATCGATATAATCAAAGTTTGCTTACTCCTTAAAGTGTTTTCAATTAAAAATAATTTATAATTATATATACTAACCTATACACTAACCTTGTATTAGTTATTTATACATATATTATTTTGTTTAAGAACTTTTTAAATATCCAATACTTTGTTTGATTTTAAATATCAAAATATTTTTCACAAAGACTAGAGATTTAGATACTAAACTCATACATATATATATTTCGTAATATATTGCATACTTTTTTCTCTACTAGTGTGCATAAAGGTTGCTCTCGACGCTATACTTTAACCTGTCTAACATTATGATGTTATATTGGTTTTTTTTCAATAAATATGGGTTAATTTAAAATATGAATTATTATATATTTTGTAGATTTAAAAATAACCAGTTCATACATAATAATTTATATACACGTTGAATATTATTTTATATTATATAATATATTTTATGTATAATTTTAAGTTATTACAAAAATATATAATTTCTTTGTTATAAATTTAATAAAGCAGAAAAATTAAGAATCTTTCTGTCTAATAAATGCGAGTTAATTATCGTGTATCTACATTATGAAGATAACATAAATAATAAAAACAATACTAATGCTAAATTTTTTTAGTACCTAAAAACGTATACAAGATCATATCTATAGGAAAAAAAAACAAGAAAATATTATAATGTTAGATGAATTAATGCAAGCGATAATCATGTACACAGCTGAGTACATATTTGTACAATATTTTACGGAACGTTTACCACATACGAGTTTAGCTCGTTATCTTAAGTCTTACACACATATTCATGCATATTTAGATATTATTATTTAGTTTTAACATAATTGTATTAATATCAATAAACCAAACAGACTGTTAATCAATAACAGTCAATAACATAAAGCTATGGTGTCAATACCCAGACCTATTATATTCCAAAATTTAGTTAAAAATTAAGTCAAAAAAAGAAACATTATGGTTACATTTTATTACTAAATATGTCGGTTATGTCATGTAAAAGTTTCGGACTAAAATTCAAAACTGAAGGTTCTAGCCATGACGGAGCTGAATATATATAGGTGGGATTTTTGTAAAATTATATTTTTTAATTTAAATTTAAATTCCAATATTGTTTATATAAGCTTTTAGGTTTTGTTAATAAATGAATAATTTCTCTAGTAGTATAGTTGTAATGTATATGCATATATGTATATTATGCATAGTCGGAAGCTTTTGCCTGTGAGAAAATTATCACAGTGAAACACCAATCTTATACACCCACATAAACTCATTCATCCCTTTTTTTTAATTATTACAAAAATACATTTTATCTGCATAAGAAAAAACTATGTATGCATTTTAAAGGTATTAATGCTATTATATTATATTAGAGCGTTCCCCGATCATAGTTTACGATAATCTAACTTTTAATCTACAAAAATCTATAATATTTCCTAACAATATTATAAAATATCGTAAGAAACCAAAACTTTTAAAAAGTCTTCAACAAACCCGAAAATGTTTAAATGTCACGTACATCAACTCTGCTTGTAGTATACTCATTAATCTCCAATCTATGTTACTACTAATAATAATATTAGTACTATGCATATTTTGTATAATTACGTTATCTTACTAATATCTCACAAGTCTGATATTATACAGTCGTTAGTTACTCATCTATTAAAAGTTTTCTTTCGGACGAAAAATAATTAATACATATTAATAATAATAGAAAAGGTAAAAATAAAACATTATTTTAAAGAAATTTTGTTTAGTTAATAAAATATTAATTATGACTAATTAATAAGAATAAAAAACATTGATTTTTATACTACAAAGATAAATATTAGTTTATTAGAATATTTGTTTTTATTTTTAAAATATATTTGTATAACTTTTTTTTTTTCGTAAAATAAGTTTAACTATAATTTATATCTACAAATTAAACAATATCATGACGTATTAGCTTAGACATTTAATCTTTTGAGGATTTTCTACTTTCAATTACATTTTTAATAAAAGTGAATTCATTTTTTTTAGTTTCGATGTTGAATCTAATAGGATCATCCGGTTTTATTCATGCTCATAGTGTGATTAATCACGAATCAATTCATTCCCATAACTTACTTTTATAAAAAAAAATATTATAATGAAAATATTATGATCGTAAGTGTAATATAAGTTGATTTTTTTCTCAAGTATTGCCATTTCCATTTTAATTAAATTTATCATAATATATTAAAATACATCTGAATAACTAAATTGTAGTTTTATACAACCAATAATATCGTAAAAATTAATTTAAGCAGTATGATGCAAGTTGTATTTTTTTTTTTTTTTTAATTTGTCAAAATTAGTAACATTAAAAAGTTTCAACCGCTAATCCACTTTTCTATAGCTATTTAAATGTTTTTACCACGAACCTCTTCTTTATACATAGTAAGTTATTCAAAAGCTATGTCAATAAAAATTAATTTATAAGTTGATGGCAGTTATATTATAATACAAGAAACGCTTATATTGAAAATTAGTTTAATAGGTACATACTAGGAATAAATTACTGATAATATAAATATAAATATTTAAAAATGTACTTAGGAATAGAAACTGACATTTCATCTTCACTCAGATTCTTTTTTCGTCTTTATTGATTTATGTTTATATTTAGACTTATTTATTTAATTTATTGAATTCAAAAACAACTTTTATATTCCTATGATCAATACCGGACTACACTTCAAACTTTGTACAGCAGAGTAACTTTTCTGTTACCGATGGACAAACATTGCCTTTATATTACGGTGACCGAGAATCCACAAATATGAAATGCTGTTTCTGGATAATTGAGCTCTAAAGTGGGCGTTCTGTATTTTCCTAACAATTTCGATAGAGTTTTAAATAATATTATGGAGACTGGTGAGAGTAGATAAATAATAGCTTTGTATATCTGTATAGTTATGATTGATATCTGAAATAATTTATTCAATGGTTTTGAGAATGCTTAGGACCATAGAAGTTTTGTCGAAAAGTCTCCATTGGATTTTGTTATCTTCGTGAATGATCATGAACTATCTAGATATGGCTTTCTGCAAAAGATGTGATTGTGGAGTTGTGTTTGGGTTTGAATGAGGGAAGATTTTCTCTAAATAGATTATTAAATGTATTAGAACATGTTGATTTCTTGGAAAGTGTACTCTAGTTGAGATGTATGATCATTGTGAAAAATCAGTGACTGTATAAAGGTGATTCGATGAGGATTATGTTTTCGAGACGATAGGTTGTGTATATATTATTAAACGTGTATTTTGGGTGAGTTGTGATTTCTTAGAAAATCTTGACATTCCAACTGATAATTTGGATGTTTGTTCTGTCCACCGTTCTCCTATAGACGGAATTCCCACTATTGTCATGATACTTTGATCGAGCTGGAACGAAAGGCGCTGATGTAGAGTCGAATTCTCGTATTTTGGATTGGTTATAATATTATTATATGGAACGGTTTAAAATGATTTACTATTGTATATTTATATATTCCAATTTTATATAATATATTATGATAATAGTAATATATTTTCACGATGATAAAACATTAAAGTATAATAAAGATAATGCATACGTCATACACGCTATTATCTTCTGCAGAAGAGTAATAGTTAAGTCCAGTGACAGTTTATATTCTGTTGTGTCAAAAACAGCTTGGAAATGGTGAATGTTAGCCGAACGTGTGAAGAATGAAAGTGAATATTTTAGTTGATTTATTATTGTATATACCTAACGTATTGAAAAATATAGACCGAACGAAAATCGATTTAAAGGTGCATACACGAATGACATTCTATATACTTTTTTAACGTTAACAATTTCACATCATGGATCCAAAACAGATATAAGAAAGATGTTTTTTTTTGTTATTACCTTTATACTCGAAGAAATCTTTAAATGACAACCTATTTATTATGGACATTGGTTTTATTTTAACGAGACATTTGAGTATTATTTAATTCGAATCATAATATAAAACCACAATAAAGGCTGAAAATTCAAGGTTTATTTTATATTGTTCAAATATATACAATTTTAATATTGCGTTCAAACGCCAGCTTCAATACATGTGACATTTTAAAAACAATAGTCGTACAAAAATTAAAATAAATAAATGCAATAGAATTGATAGATTGAGACTTTTTTTTTTGTTTACACCTATATTTTAAAAAATGATTTTTTTCTACAACTGCAATCTTTTCTTTGTATCTGAAAATAAAAAAAAATGGATAATAAGTTCGTGTGACAAAAATAAAAACGAATTATCTGTATAAGAACAGACCAATATATTTTATAAATATTTGATGAAAATCTAAACCAAATGCTAAGCAATATACAAAAAAAAAGCAGAAAAGATAAAGATATATATGTATTATATACAATGCGTCACGATTTAAACATACGATTTCTAACTCGATATATTCATTTTATCACTATCATTTTCAAAATGGTGGATTTTACTCAATTTATAATCCTACTATATTTTTCATTTTATTTGTAAGTCGTATATATAAATACGTATTTGCAACATATCTATATACATATTATCAAGCACACCAAGCATTCAATGTAATAACACAAAAATAGCTGAAATATATTTTATTTTTTTTTTTTTATATAGTAATTTGGTCGTTCTTGTCGTTGACATTTTGTAACTTAATAATGTTGCAATAACATGGCGTATAATGTACGTGCAATCATTATAGTTATATAGTTATATTGACCGACAGTCTGGTGTCTATTATATTATATTATTGAAGGTTTCGGTGTATTGGCCTGAACTAAGCAATTTCACAACAATGCGATATTTATTTATATTAGAATAAAAATAATTATTCAATTATAAGCTATAACTTTTAACTACCTAGTACTCCAACAAATTGTTCTTTTGTTTTTGTCTTTATTATTATTATTATTCATAGTATTATATAATTACTAACTAATTTGATAAAAAAAAATAAATATTTTTGTTTGAACTATTTATAATCATTTAACACACATTTTTCAAAGCTATAAGAAACTGAATCATACACCATTAATGCCATTATAAAATATAGTTTAAATGGATATTCGGATATTTTGTTTGGTTTATATTAACTTTTAACATCATTAAAAGTTATAATCGACTTTTATATGCAAATTAAAATGTAATAATAATACGATTTATAAGTTTTCGTATTTAAGTTGTTTACAATTATATTTATATGTGTCAATCTAATATTTTTATGATAAACAATTTTAAACAACTTAATATTATATAAACTCCTAAGTTAAACGTACAATTTACAATAATTTTAATTTAATAAAACACTGCACTATGATACATGCAAGTTGTCACACAATTGTTCAAATTAATACGATGAAATATATTGTGTTCCTCCATTTTAGATTTTGAACGAAGTGATGAATGTATTGATTTTACAATGATTTGTGTTTTTTTTTTTGTGTGTGTCTGTGTATAGCATTACTAGTCGAAATAATGCTCCAATTTGGGTGGTTTCCTATGTAAAAGTGAATATCCTTGGTGCATTATAGAGGTCAAAAGTTAACATTTTCCAACAGTTTTCAAAAAAATCGAGGATAACAAAAAAAAAAAAATGACGGAAAAACAGGAATTTTTACGCAAAACCAGTTTTCGACCAAATTGATTTTTTTTTATGGTTGTAATTCAAAAACTAATCACTGTAAATACTTGAAATTTTCACCAAATGTTAATGTTAGTGTTATCTGTATATAGTTAAATTTTCAAAAAAATTTGAGTTTTTTTGAGTTATTTATAGACCACTGAACTTTTCAATTTTTTTGAGAAATTTTTTTAAAGTGTCGATAAAAAATGTTTGGATTACCAAAAAGTTTTGAAACTTTAATACAAGATTTCTTATGAGTTGTTCTTTTTGTAGCTAAAAAAAAAATTAAAAATCGTTAGTCACAATTTTTTTTTATACGCGTTTATAGTTCAAATTTTTACGAAATCTGTC
>VUJU01000413.1:5830-110181 GCA_009835225.1 Aphis craccivora
TGAAAATGAATTGTTCAGAATAACAATAAACCTTAAGTAAAAAATAAAAATATTAACAACAGACAGAAAAATATATAAAATAATGACAGCATATTCAAAAACATTAAATTATTTATTTATTTTATTTTATTTATTTATTCTTCAAGAAGATAATGGGCCCCAATGAACATGTTCGCGTGAGGGCCCAAAATTTTATTGTGCTATTGCTATTTTCATCGTCATTTAAATGATTCACAGGTTTACAATAATTATATATTATCCAGAGATCGATAATGTTATTAAAAAACTTATTCAATTTAAAAAAAAAAATTAATATTATCAATAACGGAACCATAAATTATGTGACATACTTAATTTAATTTTTAAAAATATTTCACTATTTTAAGGCAGTGGTTCTTAACCTTTTTTAGATCAAGGACCCCTTATGAACATTTTTTAAATATTATGGACCCCCTACCAATTTTTTTCGAATATGAATTACTACGTATTAAGGCTGCCGTGGACCCCAGACATAAATATCATGGACCCCCGGGGACCGCGGATCACAGGTTATGAACCGCTGTTTTAAAGTATACGAACTCCCGTAAACCACGGCACGAGATTTTTATACATATAAACACTACAAAAGTATATTCTATAAAAACGTGCCTACAAAAATTATTCCAAACTTCGTTTAATCTATATATTATTGAAGTAATTTATTAAGGTAGGTATAGATAATATTAACAATAATTTAATACCTTCAGGGCCATAAAAACAGTATAAATCAATTTTTAATGCATTATTTTAACCATAAACAAATGTGGTCTTAAGATAACAATATAATTTTAATAATCTAAATTAAAAAATATTTATAAGTTTTCATTTAAATTATAAAATAATAATAGATTTATAAATTATAGATTATATTTATAATTATAGATTTATAGATTATATTTATAATTTATAAATAGTCATATAATATCTATCGACAATCTTACTTATTTTTCACTGAAACATAACATATTAGTGTACCTATATTTTAATTTATGAAATTATGCCTAAAGACATTTTATTTATGCATAACTCTTTTTATCTATTTTGATTTAATATTATTTATCTGTGTTTCATGCTCAATTGATGCAATTTAATTATTATTACCCATTTTATAAAAACTATTACTCTTATATATATTATATTATTATATATTCATGTTTTTATTGATTCTTAATTCTTAATATTTAAATATAAATTAATCATATCAATTTATGCTTACGAGTCTATAAAAATCTATTACATATATACTATAATAATAGTATTATATTATTATCGTTGAAACGATTAGTTATTGAAAATGAAAATGTTGAAAATAAGAATCTTTATAATATAATTTTTAAATATCATAATAAATAATTAAGTGTTTTTTGATTACTTACTTTTAAAAATGTTCGTGTAAAAATGATTGATTCCCGGCACGTAAAAATCGAAATGAGAATGTATTTTTACAGTAAACACAATTTTTTTTTATTATCTCCCATTAATTTACGATGGGTAAATACATCAAATTAATTTCATGACCAGTGCAAGCGCATGATTCAAATGCATCGGAGTTGTTCTGCTCAAACAGCAATTTAAAATTAAGAATACTTTATGTAGTTACATGATTAAAGAATATACTACGAATGATGGAAATCAAATGGATTCTTTCTTTACATCAAGTTTTGTCATATGGAACCAAAAATTCCGGTTATTATTATTATATAGAGAGTGGAGACTGAGAGTTGACCTTCATATTATTATACTAAGAAGTTCTATAACTTTATAGGCTCTTAATGCATTTTTCGGTGATGATGAGAAAATTAAAATTAAATAATATTTATAATAGGTTTATTATAATTTATAATACCATAATATATAGTATAGTACAATATATTATATTATTATAAATTTAAATCATTTTCCATACCTCAATAGTAGGAAATTTCTTATCTGCACGATGGAGTAGTGAACATACTTATAGAATATGTTTTATATCGTAAAAATATTTAGATATTTATAAGCTTTTTTTGGCACTAGGATTGTTTTGATTATATATGTATAATCACATTTTCATGATTCAGTAAAAAAGTTAAAAAATGTAATATAAGTTTCTAAATTGTTTTTACAAAGAACATTCATACCATTCAAGTATGTTCGAAATATTAATTAGTCACACATTTTTTTTTAAACGTTTAAATATAAATTTTTATACAATTGTATATTTTTCATTTTTAAAAATGAGACAATGTTTACAACCTGATCACATGTCAAAATTTAATAAGAAAACGGTAAAGTGCACGCTACTATAAATATAAAATTATAAATTAGACCTAATCAAAAAGTATTAAATGTATAATTTTTATATTTACTTAATTATATTGACATTTTAAATGCAAAAAGTATAAGTTTTACTGTACCTATCTGAATAAATAAATATTCGTTATTCGGGTGTTCTCAATCACATTACAATATGGGACACTACCAAAAAACGTACCTCATCATCTTTTTAAATAATATAGACGACGCATTATTATTACTTGACAAGTGAATATGACTAGAAAAGTTTTACAACATTGGCATCTTAAATCAATCACTTGGAAAATATCAATTAAATAATTATATATATCCATAAACAAGAAAGATTGACGTTTTTTAAGATGATACAAAATAATAGTTTTGAATGAAAATTATTTTTTACTATTTTATCTTTTTTTTTTTTTTTGAGTTACTTATTTACTTTTTTAAATAATAGCATACATTTTTGATTTTATATTCCAAAGCTGAATATACTTCTTCAAATATATATATATTACATTTAGATTGTACATAAACATATATTATTCTGTAATTTATTACTTTGTCTCTGGATCGTTCCTCTAATTAATGTATAAAATATATATATATTATGAATGAGTTAAGGTTTAGATTATTTTATTCCAATCCAAATCGGTAACAACTGGCATAAATTGTAATTAAAACTATTATAATTACTAACCTAACTATACAAGTTTAAGTATTCGAAACAATAAAACCACTACATTGTTAAAATATATAAATTATATATTTAAGTTTAAAATAAGCCAGGAATACTAATATTATACTATTATTCAAATATCAATCATTATTTATAAATAAATCCAAATAATGGATAGGTGTTTTGATAGATTTAAAAAATATTTTACATTCATTGCACTTACATACCTATTTATAGTTATTTTATTTGTTGTTGCACGTATGATAAAATGTTTATTCCTAAGAAAAAACTTAAACACATAAATAAAAAAGTTCTTCATAAGTTTTTCTTAGAGTACCTGATCTAAAAATACATGTAAAATATCATTAGCATAGTTTTTTTACAAGCCTATATTTAGGTACATAATAAATTCAAATTTTGGCAAAACTGGATATTTTAACAAAAAATAATAATTATGGTCCCATATTTTACTGCAGAATGTTCAAAAACACCATTTTGTGTATTGTTATTTATTATTGACAGTGACGTTTGTAGTAATTTCAAAATATATAAATTAAATTTAAACTTTTTAAGACAAAAACCTATTCATATCGACTTACGACATTGACTTAGTTAATGTAACAAAGTTAATAACAGTTAATAAAAATACGTTATAGGTATATGAAATAATAATATAATAAAACTACTAAATTATATATAGGTGTACGATTTATTTTTGGAAAAATAATAGTAATTGATTATTGTTTAACATCTATAATTAATAGTAATATCACAATTTATGGTATAAGATTTAAGGATTTATAATATTATATCATCTATGAAAAATGTTCAATCTTCTCCATTCGCCGGTTTGACGTTTAACAATCATATACATTTTGATGAACAAAAAAAAAAGTCACACCTATAATTTGTTAGACTCTACTTTAGTTCATGTAATAATAAATATATTTAGTCACATTTTTCGTTCTATTCAATTCATTTTCAAAAGAAGGATATATAAAGGATACTTTCATCTTTCATTTCGAAACATAATGGAGAAAAGCTGCAGTGTCTTCAGCACTGGTGTACTGCACATTTTGATGCCAGACATAGCACAAGAATATTCGAAGATCGATATTTCGTAAGTTATAGTTATCCTAACGGGATGACGCCGGTAACACAAGGTAGTAGTTTTAACTCACGAAAATTAAATATTGATTTGGGTAAATAATGTATTACCGTTGGTTATGTATTACATTACTATTATAATTAATAAACATAATATGGCATACATTTTTTTTTTACTAATACAAATATTAAAATCAAATAAATTATTAAAATAATAATTACAATTTATTTTTAATCATAACTCATTTTCTCAGTTCTGCATATATTTTTAATGTATGAATCTAAATATGAATAAAATTTTTAATAATATTGGATTAAATGAAAAATCATAAAATTATTCATAGTGCTTTCAGTATTCGTATCGTATGTTTCAATTGATTCAAAACGAAAAAAGATAGAGATGGATTAATTTTAACCCAGATAAAGTCGGGTAAGTCAGCTAGTACATAAAATAAATACACCTAAATTTTTTTAATAATTTATGAGCAAGAATATTATTATTATTATTACATTTAAATCTTAGTATAATATTGTAAAATAAATAATTGTTCTTGTTCATGTATATAAAATCAATGTATTATGTATTTATGTAGATAGTATTTTTGTTAAAATTTTCAGCTCGTCAAATCTAAAAATAAAAATTGTATTTAGTTAGTTGAAGTATCGATTTTCAAAATGTTTATTTTATGTTACCTACATAGCTTTATGTTCACTTAGCCTATGATAACAAGTTGTAGGTATGTGAATAACTGCTTATATTTATTAATTGGTTTTATACGTTATTCATTAAGTATTTATGTATGGTTCATTATCATAAAATAAATATGTATTAAGCCCCGAAGAACAAATCAGATCCAATTTTCTAGCAGGAAACACACTCACCTATGTTAGGTAATGAAAGCAGATTTAAACGTTATTTCATCTGTAAACTATAATACCATATTATATCGGAGTCGATCAGTATATATATATTACATTAATTTTAATTTATTGTAAAATAAATACAAATATTTTTTTTTGTCAATGTCCCAGTTTCCATTATTTTTATTATCATACAACAAAAAAGTTAATATTACGTTAACGTTATTGTATTAGGCATTACTCAAAAATCATTAATCAATAGTCATGCAATTGAGTAAAGGTACATTATTTTAATTTCATGAATGTTGAATTATTATCCGTCTAAACACAGCATTAGATTGACAAAATGCGATGAATCAATGTTAAAAATTCTCTGAATCTAGTGTTCATGATTTCCACTTTTATGAAACAGTTTGTCAAATAAAACCATAATGATAAACTCGAAAACAGTTATTACGATATCATAAATTTACATTACAACTACATTAGAACGTTATCTTTTTTTACCACAGAATAATTATTATTGTTAATATCCATTTTAATACCTAGGTAAAAACAAATTATACAATTCAGAATTATTTTATAAAATATGTATTTATTGGTAAAATATTTAATATACATTTACTTCAAAATATGTAAAAACAAATAGATTATATTTATTAAGAATTCTATAAAATATGCTTCTTTTGAATTAAAATTAAGAAATTGGATTACAATAAAAATATTTAAATAAATTAAAATCCATGTCTTAGTGATTAATTATTATTTATTAGTCAACAAACCTGATAAATCATCTAGTATCAATGTTCATCTTGTTAAACAAAAATCCTTTCATACTCTGTGCACCCCAAACTTTTTTACTTTCTGTGTACTACAGTGAACAATTAATATTCTTAATATTACTATAACTTGTAAATATTTTATTGCCTATTTGATTTTGATGAATTTTAACATTTTGAATTTAATGTTTAAAAAAAAAAGTGTTAATAAACTTGAATTAAAATGTAAGATGATTATTGATTATCTCATGACATACGACTCAATAATAATAAAATGACACACGTTAGCATTATTAAAATATTAAAATAACTAATAGGTAACACATAATCACTTTCTTAAAAAAATTATTGTACTTGTAATTACAACTTTTATATTATAAATAAGGTTAATTTTAACTTAAAATTTACGTGGTATATTTTTTATAAGGAATTATTTTTCCGAAGATATTTTAGTTTAAGGATAATTTGTCAGGGATATTTCAACGTTTTTCTAAAAAAAAAACACATAATTGTAGAACCTATACATTCATTGCATATTTTTACCTAAAATATATAACTATATTAGATATTTACTTTAATTGCTATACAACTGCAAGTATCATATTAGGTACCAAAATACTAGAAACATACCTTATTCTGATACGTCAAAATTATATCATTTTAAAGTATAAACAAAAAAAAACAAAGTAAGTTTCTTCAAAATCTACTATACATAATAAAACAGCATGTTTGTTAAATACAAAATAACTATTTAATAATTAATACCATTTTAGAACATAATCTTAGTAGTAATAATTATACTTTTATTGGATCGATGATAAGTGACAGAAAAATTTAAATATCTTCTGAAATAGGCGGTTTATTCAAATCGACAATCCAATGTGAAAGATTTTTTAATTCAAGATTTTTGTAAATGCGTTTACAGATACTATACCAAACAAATCCAATCACCATACTAATAGCTGCTTCGACATAGTAACCATCCACAATTGTCACACAGTTATAGCTTTGTTCCGTAGTATTACAAATCTAAACAAATCACAATAAACAAATAAATTAATAATACGATGGTAAACAAATATAATTTAATTAATACAGAAAGTCTTACATTTGGAAAATCTGTCGCAGAACATATTGTGTTTGAACACTTCTTGAATGTTAAAATACCAATTATTTTTAAAGTTACAGTATTTGGTAGTATCCATGCTAAAGTACGAACAGTACTGAATAACGTTAAGTAAGTGCCTCCAAATCGAGGATCACTAATCTTAATGCAGAAGGCGGAATATGAAAGAAATATGGTGCCGGAAACCAGCTGAAATTAAAAAATCAGTGTTTATTTTATGGAATGATTATCAAAATTATTTTATTTTATTTTTATGTGTGTATTTTATTATTCAAAACCGTTTATATATTTATAAATGTGAATAAAACCTAAAGAATAATTGAAAACTTACCTCATTTATTGTAAATATAAAACCCAAAATTAAATAATAATATACCGGAACATTCACAACTCCATTATTTTTAATCAAAAAAGGCGTAAAATATATCAATAAACCATATGGTACGTTCCAAAGTAATCTAAAACACAAAAATAATGATCTTAAATGAAAATAAAAATTGGTTCCATAATCTATATTTTATAGACTACTATCTAGGTAATTCTATATAGTTTTACCAGTGAAAATTAAAAATCGTAGATTTACCACAACTTAAACTCTGTTAAATATTAACTGCTCACATTTTTAACACAATTATTTTGATGATTTTAACCAATTATTAAATATACATATAGGTAGGTCTAAAATTATTTCCAATTACAATAATTATTTTAGTTTCTGTAAACGATTAAGACTCTCTACAAACAAATAAATATACGTTTTTCATGATCCAACTAATCACCATGTAAGTCCCTCTTTAATATGAAATTCAAAATTTAAAATATTGACTTCGAGTCACACCTGGGCACATGATATCAGAACCATGAGTGCGATTCATGACTGTGAATCGGAAACACACACACACACCACAAACATTGTCTTTTGTTAATATAGATTTATTTATTAACATACTTACCCCTACACAAAAAAATAAAATATTTCATCAACATTAGTTTTAACGTATAATTATAAAAATCACGTGTACGGAAAATCTTAATAAATATGGAATATATTTATTAAATATTTTTATTATTGAATAGGTACATTTATTTTGTACCTTATTATCGTCCATTTCATAATCAAACTGAGCGGTTTCGGACCCCCGGTATACTTTGACACCGGAAAAGGTATAATTATTTTTAAAACAGACATGGTAGTAGTGAGTAACATAATGTCTTCTTTAGAAACACCGGCTTCAATTAATTTCAAATATGCAATTGAATCCATTACGCAATTTCCAATCTATAAATCGAACAACAGAAATACTCTTATTGTCTTATAGAATTTATTACATTATATTTTATTTATTAAAAATTAAATAATCATTATTCATAAAAATAAAACAATTTTAATGATTTAAATGTTAATAAAAAATATTTTGAATTTACCTAAGATGATTTAATACGTAATTTGTTTATATATGTATTATTTATGCATGTTTGCATCTATGTGCTTTTATGTAACTACATCAGGGGTGTCCAACCCGCGGCCAGTGGTAGATTTTTATGCAGCCCTTGCTTCAATTAAAAAACATTAATTAATCGTATATGATATATATAAATATTACGAGAAAATTTATTTTAAGATTATAAAACTACAAAATATTAAGTATCAAATAAAGATAAACTTTAATGGTTTTGTATCTTAATTGGTTCCGATAGCAATATCCCGTGTCATTTATTAGCAAATAAAATAAAATTATTGTCGCAATATAGAACACACAACAACGTCTACCTATATATGATGTGGCCCAGTCTTCACAAGGGGTTGAACACCCCTGATATACATGGTAACTTACTAACTTGTAATTTTAATACTTTATACATTTTTTAGAAATATTTCGTGTATCTTATTTTACTTATAACTTATAA
This sequence comes from Aphis craccivora, assembly GCA_009835225.1. Lineage (NCBI taxonomy): Eukaryota > Metazoa > Arthropoda > Insecta > Hemiptera > Aphididae > Aphis > Aphis craccivora. The sequence continues at coordinate 14,604 of VUJU01000413.1, forward strand.
GTTAAAAGCAAAAAAAAATTATGAATGATACACAATACATTAAAATATTTTCTATGAGCAGTGCAACTTTGAAAACACAATATAACTATGTTTATTAACAAATAATAAAAAAAAATTCTAGCAGAAAGTTAAATTAATTTTTTATGATTGACTAAATTTAAAAATTTTAAGACAATGGATATTCATCGGTTTAAAACTATTTCTTCTCAACCAATTTTTATTATTGTTGTATTTTAAAAACGAATATCCATAGATACCTGACATTTTCATAAAATCTTTTATATATTATTTTCTATACGTGGACACGTGGTAAAACTATCGAAACATTTTGACTTTTAAAGTTTTAAGAGTTATATAATAAAGATTATTTATAGCTAAACAAAATTTGTCGAAATCACAAAATAAACAAACTACAAACATTTTGTTGTGAAAAATGTATAAAATATTTAATTGTTATAGCTAAAATTTGCAAATCTAATACAATTTTCCTCATAAGCATTTCATACTATAACTAAGAAATTTAAAAAGTATTCGAATACAATTATTTTTTGAAGAAATTTCGAACAAAATTATGTACTTTAAAGATGAATAACGATGTTAATTATTTTATTATAAAACAAAAACATTATTTCTGGGAACTAAAAATTTTAAGTATATTATATTATTAATATAACATTTTTAATTCATTATAAAATATTATCTATTTATACTATGAAATTATTTTTAATTTTTTACGGTATTTACAGAATAATACTATTAACTTTTGAGGTATAAAAGTATCAGATGGTACCATATACTTAAATAAATTAAAATAATAAAATACTAATAATACTATAATAAATTCAATATCTTTGAAAACAATCATAACAACCTACTATAATGTGAAAATTAAAATAAATAACTTTAAAAGCTATAATATCATGATGGAATATACATAATGACACCTAGATAGACTGTCTCCACTAAAAATATTTTTTCAGATACAATGATATACCTATTATTGAATTAATATATAATGCACCCGTTATCTTAGTGCCTGTATTTTTTTTTTTTTTTTTTTTGTATTGCAACAAAAACCATATCGATTTTGAGAAATACTTATTTTGTGTATAAAATCTCGTTTTTCAAAAATTCGTTGTTTATTATTCCAAATTATTTTTAAATATACTAAAAATTATTTATTTTGATTACTTATAGAATCTACAGACATTCTCAACCCGGGAGCCGCGAACTTTATTTAAAGTTTTATGAAATTATTTATACATATTTTTAATTAATTTTTTTAATCAAATAATATATTATTCAATAATAATTAAAGTTAAAAATATATACCTAGTTATGTTCAATTTAATAATTTGTTTTACAAAATATAATATGTGTATATAGCATATACTATATACCTACGTGTTGCTACTTTTGTTTATACTTATGCACTGATAAATAAAATCGAAGTGGTGTTCGAAGGATGCCTACGAATTCTAAAAAAATATTCAATGACTAATGATGTCATGAGACAAAAAAGGTTGAGAACCTCTAGATCTAGAATTACAATTTATACTTTAAATCACCCTCAAAGTTGATAATCCAAGGAACTTATTCATCGAGTTATAGGTATACAGGCACGAAAAAACATACATAATTCATTGTAAAACCAATACATTCATCACTCTATTCAGAATCTAAAATAAAACCCTGATAATTTAACGTAATCACATACTGCAAGTATTTTAAAATCATATAAATAATTGAAAATTTAAATGTTTAACTAAAATTAATATTAAATAAGTATTTACCGTGGATGTTAGAAGAGTTACTAAAAAAACGCTTATGCTAAAATGCTTTAATATATTCCATAATAATTTATAATTTTGAAAAATATTGTTCTTTACGTCTTCTAAGTTAATATCCTTTTCTTTTTTAAATATGGTAACTAAAGTTGCAATAATTAAAATCCCAACACTCCAAAGAAAAAATATGTCTGTAAAAACAAAGAATAAATACTCACCAAAAAATCTTAATTTTATAAAATTATATCTAATTGATAAAAATCTCAAAATAATTAGTCAATCGTGAACCAAATGATTTACCATAGTATAATGGTCTACGTATTAATGATCTACGTACAAATTCAATATCATTCTTATTGATATTTAGTTACTTATATTCAAGCATATAAAATAATCATTAATCTTTGGATTTTTGTCAATCAGATAAAAATTTTAAAAAATTCAGTTATTAAAAAATTACAAAATCTTAAATATAAACAACATTTTAGTATCTATTAAAAACTTAAATTAAGTATCTTAGGGGTATAACTGACGACTTCCACTATACTCCAATAAGATAACGTTGTAGAAGTTAAGTTTTATTCTATAGGTGTTGGTTCCTATTTGTGAATCAATAACATTTTCGAATGATTTAAAGTCTAATTAGTAATTTCTATAAAAATGATTTTGTAAAACCTAAAATTACTAAAAAAAAATATACTAAACTAAAAAAAAATCGTTAATTATCTGTTGCACTAGTTAAAATAGTAATATCAGTCATAATTAAAAATTTTATTAAAATAACATTAGCAAATAAATAGACAATAATTAAAAAGTACACTTAAATATGTATTAACAGAAATAGTAATGCTGGAAATAAAATATTTCTAACCATCTGACGAAATAATAATATATGATTAGACTCTAATCATTGGAGTAAATAATTTGAAGTCGAGGGCTGTTAGTGTAAATACCTTCAACGTTTGAGATAATAAATTATGTTCCTGTGGGTTATATACTTGTATTGAAAATCATACTTAGAAAATATCATTAACGACATTAACCATCATATAATTACATAAAAAAACTCCAATACATGTACGTACCATCTACACAGCACATTGTTTTCCAATTCGTTTAAGCAATTGTCTTCAAAATTCTAAAATATTATTTAAACAATTTATTACATACTTTTGATAGTGATTATTCCTCTTGGTCCAGGCGTGATTCGTAAATATTTATTACAAAATTGCTCAGATGAAAGAAGAACTGGGCTAGAAGATCCAATTAACATACCCAAGAACACACCTACGAAATTGCAAGTAGATGCATAACTAACGTTATTTCTGTAAAATAAAAAAATTATCCAACAATAGTTTGTTTTATATAACTAATTTTTCAGTGTGCCATACACTTAAATATTATATTTTAATGGAATTATTTATATACAAATATAATATGTAATTTATAAATTAATATTGGTCTGTGTGTCTATTATGCTTTCCTAAACCATTCATCCGATTTCAATAAAACTTTAGAGAATAGCTGGACGTATTCCCGCAACGGTTTCTGAGTTAGTAAAGCTAACTTATACGATTTACTTAGGTTTAATTAACTCCGATTAGTACAAAATTTAATTATTTCTGTTGATTCATGGGTTGCTTTGGTAAAAAATATGAGAAAGACTGTTATTAATTATTGTAATGCAATCCCTGTAATGTACAGATTTACATTTAAAAAGTCATAGATTTTACAGCGAGTGATGCCCAAAAGAAGATCATTCACAATTTGCTTACCCGGCAACTTCAGTTAATTCAGCTAGTAATTTATAAATAACACTTGTTTTTTTTTGTTCAACTCTTCGAGTCATGTGATTAGTGTGTCACGTGAACATAATATGTGTTTATTATCAGCAATTATCTATTTAATTTAATTATATTGAATTCAATAAATGTAATGCTACGAAAAATCAACAGAGAGATACTAATAAATAGAAACAGTTAATCATAAACATTGATAATAAAGTGTTATATTTATTATTTATCGGAATTATTATTATATTTATATATTTTTTTTATTAATATTGATGTTGACAATCGTATTTTATATAAATAAAATTATATAAAACTCACTTTTTCAACATAGTCAAAGCCCAGCTGTCAACAATTATATCTTGAGTAGTATTCAACAAGTTTATGATAAACAACAGGTATACAATTATCCTAAGGTTCGGTTTTCCTGATTCAGGTAACCATTCATCCGTGTTACTAGCAAAGTATAGTAACAACGCACCTGTTTCGCATTTGTCATTATTATTAGTTCACATTATAAAAATTGATAAAAAATATGGCGATGGTAAACTCTTCAGACTTTTAAAACTAGTAAATTCTCTAGTCAACATTATGCTTACCTAAGATCCTGAGTCCTAGCATAAATAGTATGTAAAATTTCCTAAGTTTTTATTTTCATATTATTAAAAATACTAATTTATAATGTACAAACGAATTAAACATTAGAAAATAAAAACACGAGAGAGTTAGTATTATATCATTCAAGTAATATTAAAGTAAACTTGGAAATGTTTATCATCAGAAGAATTTACGGATCATTAAAATCGGAAGAGTTTATAATCGCCTAAAATTGTTAGGAAATTCGAAGATAATATTATATATTTATTGGTACAGCTGAACAGCAATCTATTATAAATTAGATATTATAAGGTTATTGCTTATAAATTCTACAAATTAATTGTTTTTCTAACTAATTCAAAACTTTTTATCAATAAAATCAAATTAAAAAAAAAATAATCAGTTATTGAAACAATAATAATAATTTGATTGAATTTCTTCGTAAAATTAAAATTTATTTTAAAATGTCAATAAAATTATTTTATTAGATTAACATTGATCTAAAATGTTGAAAAAGTTTAACTATGGTACTAAAAATTTGCAAAATCGCACTTACCTATTAAATATTGAACAGGTATAAACCAAGATTTTCGTCGGCCTATTCGCCGTATATAGAATGAGTCAACAATTGGAGCCCATAATAATTTTATTGTATATGGCCACATAACAAAACTATAGGAACCCTTTAACACATTAAAAATAATTTAACAATATTTCTAAATCATAAATTAAAAAATCGTATTTTCTATCCTCAGTAGTTATAGATGTTGAATTATTATTTTAATAAAAAAATAATTACATAATATTGATTGTACATTTGTATAATATAATTGTGAAATACACGTAGTGATAAATTAATAATAAGTCTAACATTTATGATTAGTATTAAAACCCAAAATATACTAAACACAATACTTATAAAAATAAAATAAGAGATAGGTATACGTTTAAACTTACTTGATCGTTATAAGTTACCATATATTTACTTTGTAAAATTATTGGTAAGCCCGCTGATAAACCAAGAGGTATTCCTTGGATGGTGTAAAGTAATACCAATAAAAAAATATTACACCAATCTCCTTTCAAATTTGGTTTTTTCCAAGTTGAATCATTTGTTATATCTGCAGATTTTTCAATTTCATATTCATTATTCGTTGTTTTTGTCATGGTTATTCTACAACAAATTTGGAAACCGTGTTAACTACTGTTTATCATGGTTCAATCGTTTCACTAAAATAATAAATTTGAACTTACTATGATGCCGAGTTTTTCTTATCATTATTTCCTGACCTTTATTTTATATAATCTCAATAATATCAAAATAATTTGTAAATTACATTCATATTGATTATATTTTAATATATTTATTTTGTAGATGAGTAATGAAGTAATCAATGCAACTCAAAAATATTAAGATTTGCATTATTAAGTTACCTAATAGGTCATTAAGTTAACAACAAAGAATCACCACAGATATAATGAAATTAGGAGTCGTAATAAAGTTATATTAAATTATATTTAGTCATAATCAAAATCATGTTAAATCACTATTCTCAAATCATTTTCACGAATTTGGTTCGGTTTTAACCTAACCTGCATGGCTGCGTTTATGATGATGTAAGTATTGTACTTTAAATTTAGAAACTAGTTAGCATTTTATATATATATATATAGGTACAATATACATATATATATATATATATATAGATATAGATATTACATCCTTGTGAAATAATTTTGCCAAATTACCATAAAATCATAAATTCCGTTGTTCATTATTATTTACAATAAAAGATAATTTTCAGAAATATCTGCAAAAAAATGTATGTTCTATTTAATATACAAAAGTTTTGACTCAAAATATTTATATATTTTTTCAACATAGTAATTATCATATAGAAAAATATATCATAGAAAAACTAGGTTTGACCAACAATACTTATAAACATTTATCAAATACGATTTTATAACTCTTACTAATTTTAAATATTATTAGTAAAAAAACTACAGTAATAAATAAAACTAATGCATTGTACGTAAGTGAATCCCATATATATACAAAAATAATTTTAAAATATCTATATTTAAGTAGTATATTAAACTTAATATAATATTTTGTGAAAAAAAAAATGAATGATCAGGTTATCAGATTCAGCCTTAACACACATGATACTACTGGTCACTCATTATCAGTTGATAGTGGCATAATTTACTAATGCTAAAAAATCAATATTTAAAACAAACATATTATATTTGAATTACAATATTACAATTATAAATAAGTTATATAACAAAATTAGCATTAATTAAAGTAGTAATTTAAGTAACTATATTTAGGTTTTAAAAATAAATCACCCTTTATTTATTATATAATATAGATATTCGTTAGATATATGTTACGGAAGAAACTTAAACATTCCCTAATTAATTCAAATCTAATAACCAATGAGAACGATCCTTTGATTCGAAAAACTTAAGATGCCTCTTGTAAACGGCATACCAAATAAATCCGATTACTAGACACATAACTACTTCGACATAATAGCCATCCACAATTGTCTCACAATTTCCATCGTTTAAACTGCATATCTAAAACAAATTAAAAACAAAAGTTAGCTGTAACTAAATTTGTGCAATATTTTTAAACACCATTTTACAATTAATTAAGGATTTAAATAAACTACACATTCTTGAGTAAATTAATGTCGAGTTCAATAGGTATATGACATAATTAAATCTTACATTTTCTAAATCTGGCGTTGAACAACTATTTTGGACATCATTCGAACACGAACTAAACGTCAACACATCGACCATTTTAAGAAAGGACGTATTTGGTATTACCCATCCTATGCTGCGAACAGTGTTTAGCAACGTCATGTACATTCCTCCGAAACGAATATCACTAATCCGTGAGAAAAATGCTACCATACATGTTACCATAATTTGGGCCAATATCTGAAATAAAATAAAATTTGAGAAGCTAATATAATATTTATATGGATAAGTATTAATTAAATACTTTAAATTCCGTATAAATATTAATTTTTTAATAATATTATTCGAGCAGTTGTATATTAATTGATTTGAATTACCTAATTAAATAAAAATTCGTTAAATGTAGGTACTGAAGGAAACATTTTAATGTCTGTCTTGAATTTATTAAGTTTAAACTTTGAATATTCATATCAAAATAGAATATACTTATTTGAGTTTTCCTTTGTACGATGTGCCTATTTGCATATTTGAATGAGAAACGAGAAACCTTAATAGACGTCAACGAAAGATACACGTGACCCCAACGAAAATATTATAATAATTATTTTTTTTTTCTAATCAAACAATCTATACAATTTTTGTATAATAAATTAGCAAATTTTCCCACTGATGACATTCCTGATATTATATCAATCAACAATTGAAATAGATATTAAGTGTACAAATTGTCATCGTTATTGTAATGTATTAATATTATTATATTATTATTATTACTTCTAATACTTCCACTGCTAAACGTCTATACTCTATCTATACTCTTATCGACATCGACAATTAACTGTCACTAACCGTCTTAATTTACTTGCACCCGAATGTTTAATCACTCCACATGTTAAACTACAGCTATTGCATAATATAGTGTTGAACATAAAAGTGAAGCACACAAAGTTTTAGTGTCCACACATGCCCGTACAATTCTTATTGGACCTTTTACGATCCTCGCAAAAATGTTATTTTCTTAAACATATTTCTATTCTTGATACATTTTTATATAAACCAAACTACATAGAATATTCTTCTTTTGGGCTTAAGGAAATATAATATGATTTCAATATCCTAGATTTATCAGTTTAAATCAACATTTGCGACGTACCCTGTTAACTGCGAATACAAGTCCCATAACTAAATAATAATACACTGGCAAATTTCCATAGTTTTGAATTATACTTGGAGTGTAATAAATCAGCAAAGCGAAAAAAATACTCCAAACCAATCTGAAACATCATTAATTTCTCATAAAAATCTTATACATTTTCTATATTAATAGATTATTTTGTGGTAATGTATAAATGACTTAAAAATATGAAAATAAACATATTAAACTAATTATGATAAAAATACTAAGTTACTCGTATGTATATAGTAATAACGAGTCAAGCATATAAAATTAGTTTTTTTAAAACTTAAAACGTGCGTTTTCTATACCTAATTGGCATCATCTTTAAATACAAGCTTATCGGTTTCGGGCCCGTAGTGTATTTGGTTACAAAAATTGGTAAACACATTTTCAAAATAAACATAGCTGTAGTTATTACCATGATGTCATCTTTGGATACACCAGCGTCAATAAGTTTCAAATTTGTGACGGATTCTGATGTACACAATCCAATCTAAAACATTTTATAAAACAACGATGTGATAATATAATATAGTTAATATGAATAGAAAAAATAGTTACAAAATGAAAATAAAAATAAATTATTATTGTCATAATATTATAATAATTATTATTATTATTATTATTATCAAATTAAAATGATTACATACATCTGTTATTTTATTTTTCTGTTGTTTTTAATTGAACACTTAAAAACAATCTCAAATATTTATCTTGATAAATTAATTTCAAAAACATTAATATTAGTAATAATGTTAACTGTGATATTAGGTTTGCAATATTATACGATCTAGTTTTCCACAAAATAATTCTATAAAAATATTTACCATAGACGTCAGAATAGCCATTAACAATAACTTCATGTGTTTGATTTTAAAAATATTCCATAACATCTTATAACTCTGAATAATATCGATCTTAATTTGATCGTCATCTTCTTTAAACTCACTGTTTCTTTCTTTCTTAAATATAATTAAAATTGTAACAAACAAGAACACTATTCCCCAAAATAATAGAAAACCTGTAAAATGAAAATGTAATTTAGTTAAAAAGAGTAATTTAATTTAGAACTAAATCAGCTTAGTGTTTAAAATTAATGGATTAATAAATGCAATGGACAACGAATAAAATCAAACCATTTTTCTGGTTATTTTTATTTTTATTTTTTTTTTTTTATATTGCCTTCTTTTATAAAAATTCACAGATTGAGTCCAGTTTCCACATATAATTCTTTAAGTAGAATTATTCTTCCTATAATAACATTTATTTTTATCATATTTCTTACTAAATATTATATATCTACAGTAGAAGTTGAAGTGGGGAAATGCAAAGAAACTCAGTACCCTTACCTATAACTGCGATTAAAATGCGTCTCTTTTAACTATCATTATACAAACAGTATTTTTTACTCACTTCTAATGGTTAATATTCCTCCTTCGTCTGGGGTGAATCTTAAGTATTTGTTACAAAAGTATTCAGATGAAAGAAGAATCGGACAGACGGAACCAATATACAAACCAAATGCTATACCTGTGCTATTACACGTGGATGAATAACTCACATTATTTCTGTAAGAAATTTGAAGCCATGGTTATTAGTACCTATTATGTTATATACTTTTAAAATTCTTTACTTACTTTTTCAACAAACTTAATGCCCAACTGTCAACTACTATATCCTGAGTCGCAGCTAAAAAATTAATGAGAAACAGTACGCATACGATCATGTTGAGGTTTGGTTTACCTGACACAGGTAACCAGTTATCGATGTTATCAGCGAAAATAAGAAAAAGTATCCCTGTTCAAATGTATAAAATATGTTATTTATATAATATTAATGATAGTGTTTGAATATAGTACGTAAACCATAAGTACTATACAACATGTGAAATTATTTTGGTTAACTGTTACCGATTGTATTAACATTCATTCAACAGTTAATATCTCTCAACACAAAAAAAAATTGTATTTAAAAATAATTTGTTTGAATTTATGAGCTACCTATTTAACTGAATATTTAAAAAAAAAGCGTTAGAGGAGAAAAAATAAATGTGTCGATTTTTCCTTTACTCATCATTTATGGGGTAGAACGCGATTCTGTACGTACACCTAAGATTTTAGTGCAATGTTACCAAATTCCCATAAGGTTACGTAGGTAGCTATTTGACTATTTGGCTAACTTTTTTTAAAACGAATTGATAACATAAAATAATAAATGGCTACATTGCCCAGAAAAATGTAGGTACATAAACGTGTTGTTTTTTTGATAGTCATTTTGATAATACATAGGTATTTTGAACAAAATCGAAAGGAATCGTGTTCTCAACAAGGTAAAACATACTGAATTATGTTTTACTGAATTTATGAGGATAAAACAAGTAGTTTTATTGTATAGAATAATTTTCGAAAAAATCAATATGGTTTCCCAGTGTTAGGGGTACGCCATACAGGGAATATACACCACCACAGTATTTTTTTTAAACTGGTACCATACAAAATTTGAAAATAGTCTCACAAATCTACACCAATGCACACTACTTATTTGAAAAACAATTTTAAGCTCACGTTAAAAAAATTGACAAAATGTTCCTACTGCAGTATTAAAAATCATTGCATTAAGACGATGTTGTATACTCGCTTCGTACCTATGTATTATTTTTATCTTTATACAAGCGTAATAGTTAATTTGTATTACAAATTAATAAAAGTGAATATTAAAGTAAATTGATTTATTATAGAATTTTTAAAGAATAATATATACTGTGCTCGAGAAAGTTTGTTTTTTTTATTGTGACGGACTCTGGGATTCTAAAAGCTTATTATAAATAAGTCTATTTCACATTTAAAATAAACTTTAGTACTTAAACACTCCAATGTTTAATATTATATTATAATCAAATTACCTAATCGTCTAGTCCTGATTATCACCTGTGAGAATCACCTAAGTAAATGAGTTCACTTAACTATACCAATATTATCTGGATCTCTAGCAAAGTCACAAATTATATGATATTCAAATTATAGAAAATTATAAGAAATTGAAAAAATAATTTATTTAAGTACTTCTATAACTGATTTCAAAATATAAGTTTAAAAAAAAAAAAAGAACACAGAATATATTCTTTTCTACAAATTAAATTATAAATTAATTTGATCTTGTGTTAAAAATAAATAAACTAGCATAAGAATCCGGTTTGTAGATTTTAAATGTTACATTTGTAACATCACAATCACAATCACATAATGTATACGGTAAAAACAACGCATGTGAGTACGACGTCATCTATTGTGTAATTTAATACAACATAGTATTTTGCTTTATTATATTATTTATTAATATGTAGAATGTATAAATTATTTGTATGATAATAAATATAAACTAAATAACTGTAAATAACGTAATGAAACGTTCATTACCTATAATGTCATTAATTTTCATAAAGATAAGAAGGAATATTAATTTTTATTTAGAGGTTTATTGGTATTTTTAAATAAAACTAATCGAAATTTATAAGATTCATAAAAACTTTAAAAAATATCAATCACTTACCGATTAATAATTGAATAGGAATATACCATGATTTCCGTCGTCCTATCCACCGCAAATATAATGCGTCTACTATTGGTGCCCATAAAAGTTTAAAGCTGAAAGGCCATAGTACAAAACTTAATATAGCCTAAAACATAAATTAATAAATATTTGTTAATAATCTATTCTAAAAAATTATCAATACCTTACTTCCTAATACTAAATTAATATAAATTATATCATTAAATATTTATAATTATTCATTACAACATGATTTATGTAAGATAATAATAAAGTAATTTCAATTTTCAACTATATGTATTATAATAAAATTACTATAATTACATTTTAGTTGACAATTCATCATTTTAATCAAACAAATATTTATAAAATATTTAATAGTATTTTGAAGATTATACATTTAATAGATTATTTATTTGAATTTTTATATTAACACATGTTATTAAAAATAAGTAAATTGAATATGTAGTCAATATGTAAATAAAATATTTTATGTTTATTATAAAAACGACTTACTTAATGTTTTTTTAGCACTATAACTACCTATTGTTTAAAGTTTAAAGATATCTAATGATAATTTATTTATTTATTAAATCTGTTAATTTTAAACATTATAATAATATAATATATAATATAACTAGAAGAAATCTATAAACATACAAATTGATATATGTACTTACTTGATCATTGTATGTCACAAATTTCGTATTTTGAAGAATTATGGGAAAAGCGTAGGACAAACCTGAAGTAGTTCCTTGAAAAGTGTAAAGTAATATCAAAAAGTAAAAATTTAACCAATCTCCCTTCAGATTTGGTTTATCCAAAAAAGAGTCCTTTGGCTTTTCTGAAATTTCTTCATTTGTTTTATGTGTCGTCATAATATTTAGTTACAATGTTTCGTTTTTAAATAGATTAATGTCACTAATGAAAATATAGTTACTCAATTCGATATTACTAACATGTTAGTACTCTTTCAGTACACACTTGATTGAATAATAAAAAGTAAATGTACCAACGCAAGCTCATGGTGTCAAAGAATTAATTTTATCATGGTTCTATGACCTATTATATATATAATCAGTATAATACAACACGATTTTTTCGAAATTGATTTGTTTAGTAATAATTACTTTTGAACTACGTATTTGATAATTATAAACCCATTTTAATGACAAAATCAATTACAGCCATATTTAATACAATTATCAGTCCTTGGTAGTTTATTACAAGTTGAATTAAACAGCCTAAATTAAGAATGTTAATATAAATATACTGTAAAATAATGACAATTTTAATTTTAATTTTTAATTTTTGTTGTTGTTGACATATTAGTCATATTACCGATCTTTGATAACAATAACCTACGTCACTGTTCATGTCTCATTCGGCATTGTTGTATTTTATAGTTTCTATTCAGGCAATAGTTAAAACTATTAGTCATTCAACACTCCTTCATGGTGTTATCCAAGGATATACAGTGAACGCCACTTATAAGACTCAATTTGGGACAAGTACAAATGAGTCGTATAATTGAATGAATTTTATAGTCGAAGTGGAAAAAACAAATTTAATTACACATTTATGAATTTTATTTTACTACATATTTTGCTTTTATTTTAATACTTTAATACGTATAACATACCTAATTATAATTTGTGTATTTATAACTCACACAACAATAACAATAATTGTGAAATGTGAAATTACGATAAAATTTGTTGTGCATGCACAGTACAGTAGTACACACGTTATAAAGCATGAAAACAAATTTATTTCTAAATTTTATAACCAACTTTTTTGTAGTGTATTTAGATACTTCCGGACCGTTTCAAACGATTTTGAGTTTAATAACTAATAAGAGATTGAACCTATTCTATCCGAGAGCCTTATAAACAACGTTCACTGTATCTGATGTCTATAATGTCTATACAATATTTCAATAGTTACATTAAATACTATCATATAAAATGATCAAAAACTTTAAAAACTCTAAAATTAATTTGTGATATAAATCAATATTTATATGATTATACTTTATCTACTCATAATATTATACCAAGATTTATTGGATTTCAAATATTTTTTCAAAAGAAATTATGCTATAAAGTAACCAACACAAAATTCAATGTTATATCTCATCAGTAATCACTGATTAGATTACTATAATTAACAGGCCTCCGATATCAAATTTTGAACCTCTGTACTATAGTATATTGTGTGGCAAGGGCGGGAAGTGAGCCAAGTATAATTATTATCATTATATATTATAACAATACTTTCAATTTTTTTTAATTATTTATTTTTTTAAGACAAATATTAATATAAGTACGACAGTTTACGTAATATTGTGATGTTTATATATTATGTATATACATATAGTATATAATATACACATTATTCGATTATTGTATGGCCGCAACTCGTACGTTATTAAAGGATTGGGCCGCAACTCACCAACATCGAGTTAATGCAGGGCGCAGGCTATATGTAAATCGATAATCTATATTTTTAATATAGGTATATATATTATAATAAATAAGACAATAACGAAAACAATAATAACCCAATATAACCATTTAGACCGCATTTTGGGTTTTTACATTTTTTATTAATTCATTTGTTTTTATTACAATAGCATAATAAATATATAAAAATTCCACAGCTGGATTAATTTTTAAAAAAGTAATAAAATAAAATTTACATAAAAAAGCAACAAAACAAAATTGGTTTATTTGGAATCAAAATGACATGAAACAAATTTTTTTTACGAATATAAATTTTTATAAGACCATTCAATCTGAACTAAAATTAAAATAATATTCAAAAATTAAAAAAATAATTAATACAACAAATATTTCATTAGTAAATAGGGAATATTTACCTTCTTCATAGAATTATCTCCCTCATCTCCCTTCCCCCCCCATAAATATGCCACTGATTATCATATAATATGTGCAATTGGTTATTACTAAAAATAAGTTCAACCTATACCAATAGATCTTAACCTTTTGTAGATCACTGATTCCCGATGAAAATTTTTTAGGTATCGTGGACTCTCTTATACCAATTTTTTTCAAATACCTTTTTTTAGATTCTGAACGAAGTGAAGAATGTATTGATTTTACAATGATTTTTTTTTTTTTTTTGTGTCTGTGTACAGCACAACTAGTCGAAATAATGCTCCAATTTCAAAATATGGGGGTGGTTTCCAATGTAAAAGTGAATATCCTTGGTGCATTATAGAGGTCAAAAGTTAACATTTTCCAACAGTTTTAAAAAAAATCGAGAAAAACAAAAAAAAAATGACGGAAAAACGGGAATTTTTACGCAAAATCAGTTTTCGACCAAATCGACATTTTTATATGGTTGTAATTAAAAAAGTATACTTGAAATTATCACCAAATATTTATATTTGAGTTGTATACATATTGTCAAATTTTCAAAATATTTTGACTTTTTTTGGTTTATTTAAAGTCCACTGAAATTTTCGATTTTTATGGAAATTTTTTTTTGAAGTGTCGATAAAAAATTTTTGGATGACCAAAAAGTTTTGAAAATTTAATACAAGGTTCCTCATGAGTTTTTTTTATTGTAGCTAAAAAAAATTAAAAATCGTTAGTCACAATTTTTTTTAATAAGCGTTTATAGTTCAAATTTTTACAAAATGTGTCGAAAACGCGAAAATTTGCAAGTAATTTTGAAGTTGAAAAATCGTAAAATTTTTTCCGTTTATAACTAAGGATTAAAATTACAACACTAAGTTTTCCATAAGTTTTCCTTCAAGTAGCTATAGAGAAAACTCGTAACATCATTATAGGAAAAATTTTAAATGCGTTTGAATTTTAAATTTTTACGAAATAGCATTACCATAACGATTTATCTTAAACGATTTTAAATATTTGTTATTATTCAAAAAGTATAAGTCGAGGATGCTTGAAAATTTTACCAGTTATTAAAATTCGAATTTTCTTTAGGTGATTTAAATTTCAAAATATTTTGACTTTTTTTGAGCTATTTACAGACAACTGAAATTTTCAATTTTTCTGAAAAAATATTTTTGAAGTATCGATAAAATTTTTTTGGCCCTATCAAAATACTTGAAAATTTAATACAAAGTTTCTCATAAGTTACTCTTATATAGTGATTTAAAATTATAAGAATACATAGGCAGAATTTTTATTTTATTAGCATTTGAAGTTCAAAAATTGACAAAAATTCGTCAAAATCATGAATATTTGCAAATTTTTTTGAAGGTATAATTCATAAAATTGTTTGTATAAGTAGCTAAGAGTTGAAAATTCAATACAAGATTTTTCATAAGTTTATCTTACAATAATTATAAAAGAACTTACATTTTGATATCTTCGGGCCATTAAAACATAAACCACCTTTTGCACCAACCACTGGAAATTATATCCTAGGCTGACAAATCATCTTCGTTCAGAATCGTTTTTCGTATACAATGATAATTATCATTGAATTCAAATTTAACCCTCCTATAATGTATAATAGTGATCCATACGGCACCTAATGTACAGTAGAGCGGTACTCACTTGCCCGCTTTTTTTTACATTTAATGTTATCATTTACCAAAATTATAATAATTATTTTATATCACAAATGTACAAATGGGTAAACACAAGATATAACAAAACATACACATTTAAATATTTTTAATTAAACAACATTACCTAATGTTATTAATTATGGAGAGGTGGCATAAATTATATGCCTGAGTCCATCAACATTTTAAATAAGGCTCTGCTCATAATCAAATTCATTATTAGAATATAAGTAATAATACATCACATTAATTTAATATTATTCATTAAATTGAAAATAAAATATCCAATACCTTTCATTCAAATGCATACGTATTTATATATTATTTAATGTAAACGAATAATAAAAATAAAATATTTAATTGAGTTATTATTTTATTTTACCATATTATTAAAGTATACATAGGTACCTTATTCTATAAAATATAGGCTATATGTGTATTATATTATAAAGACAAAATAAATAATATCATGGTGTTAAACATTGTTGAGGCATTAAGCCATTAACAAAGCTATTTTGCTACTTATACTTCAATTATCAGCAAACATTTATTAAATTATTAATTTTATACCATATGTAGTCTTATCTTTTTCCAAATCCATTTTTTGTAAAAAATTTCAGTCAATTTTAATATAATGTGAATCAAACATGGGTTACCTGCACTCTTATCTCAAATTCAAAACTTCATGCATGTTCATTAAAAAATAAAGTGCACCGCCACCACCCGCAAAATATGTAATGCTACCCGTTGTCGATAGAATACTACTATTTTACTACATGTATACCTACTTGATTTATGTTTCTATAGTTATTCGACATTTATTTTTCTACACGTTTTCGTAATTAATTTGATTTAGATCGATAGTGACTTCACATAGATTTACGTACTTGCCTACCTATATTGTACAATAATAGATATATTACAAAATATAAATCCTTCTGTATCAATCTTATCCCCAAAATGCGACCCACCACGGAAAACAGAGACAAATTCAGTATAAAGTATGTTAAAAATAATTACAAATAATAAAATTTCCAATATTAATTGTATCCAAGAGATACACACTAAACACAAATTATTAAACATTTTTATAAATAGTAAATCGTGAAAACATGATACGTCATACCTACTCAAAAATAATTTTTTTATTGATATAATATAAAGACGATGTATTTTATGTGTTGTAGTAAATTAAGTAGTCGATGAGATTAAAAATATAAACAAATTAGAATGCAATTTTTAGACTTTTCTTTATACATACCTAATACCTATAATTAGCATTTTAACGATAAATTATAAATGTTTATAATTTCTTATAATTACGATTTAATGATCAGGACTTAAAGTTTATGTACCATCGTTAAAATGTATACAAACGACAATATTGTACCACGTGAAAATTATCCTTACTATTATTATATTTTCTTTATATTATACAATTAAATCAATTTTATCTTGGTGGGTAGTTTAGTGTAGACGTATAAATATCTATGGTCAATTTTCACTATGGTCAGACCTCAAAAAATGTATGTATTTAAAAAGTATAAAAAAAAAAAAAATACGAAATACAGAATACTGACCGAGTATGGAATTTAAAACACATATCGGTGCCACAATTATTGCACATTTGCTGGCCCAATAGAATAATACGTTACATTATGCTAATTGACCATAATTAAATGTAAAAATCACTCGAATACTCAGATAATAATGCTATTTGGGGTAGGGGGAGAGAGGAAGGGAGGAAATAGTGTCCCGGTATTAAAAACGAGGCAGGTAAGAATGAAAATCTGTTTTGCGTTATTATGGCGTTATAAATTATAATATCAATTAATACGTCTCATATTATATTTGATTATCCGATAACATCACAACTACACAAGGACCGTCGAAGACTCGTCTACGTTGAATGGAGATTCTGTAACTGACGAACACGGCTCGATCAAAATTCCTGGTTCTGCAGAATATCATGTCTCGGCCGAGAACAACGGTTCTGGTTACGGCTCGACCGAAGGCCTCAGCTCTGCCGGTCACGGTTCGACTAGAGACCGCAGTCTTGGCCAACGCTCGATCAAAGACCTGCACTATTCTGCCACAGGTCGAGGCTCGTCCGAACACCACGATTTCATGGATCAGGACTCGCAGGTCGAGGGCCGCGGCCGTAGTTTCACGACCACGGCTTGTCTCGAAGGATTGGTCCGGACGGACGGTCACGGTCGCCAGCTGGTCCTGTTGGACGGCAATACGGTTTACTGGCGCGGACACCAGTCCACGCCGTCCGGGAGCGGCCGCGTCAAGGTGATGGCCGGTCACCGCGGTGGCCATTATCCCGCGTTCGCCCGTTACGTAGGCGCTGGCATGTTGGACGCGGCCGTTGCCGGCCCTGACCACGGCAGACATCCGACCGCCGCGCAAGTACTGACGGCCATCCGGGAGTTGGACGACCGTTGTGGAGTACTGGTGCTAGTGGCCAGCGAAACGGCGGCCATCCTCAACTATGGCATCGCCGCCCAAAAGGCCCGCACTCGGGGAATTATCGTCAAAGTAAACCGGTGGAAAACGATTCCGCAAATTTGCGCGTTGATTTTAATAGCCACTGACATAATAATATGCATACACGACTCCACAAATTCCATATGTATACGATTCCGCATAATTTTAAACGCAACGTTGCCATTCCGAAAAAAAAAATTTATAATATATAATATAACAAAATATAAAGTATAATAATTATAAAATTATAATAATATTATACACTAGAGTGATTTTGGCGCGTGGTAGGTAAGCATACAACAGTAGTGGCATCTATAAAAATAAAAATAGTAACGCGCGTTACTCGGGCCATACTGGCGCGTTTTCACCTCCCAGCAACATCGCTCTACACTTATTGTATAACGAAATAACGACATCACAAAAATCTCGATACAACGAATAAAACTGTCGTTAATATATTTTTAAACGTTTTATAATAACAAATGTTTTAAATTGTATAATTAATACCTGATCATTTTTTGTGAATTTTATAACTACTTATTTCCCGTTAAATATAATTGTTTACAATGTTGAATATAGCAACATAATAATTAATCTTTATATTGAGCAACTGATTAAGTGGCCGCTAGATAAAAGTACTTGCACGTTTTACTAACCAACTAACAAAAAATCAAATTTTTCAAAAATTTCAATTTATTAAACTGTATGGCAACTTTAAAAACTAATCACTGCAAATACTTTAAAATTGAAATTTTCACCATATGTTTGTATAGTGTTATCTATACACAGTTAAATTTTCAAAATATTTTGACTTATTTGAGCTATTTTTAGACAACAGAAATTTTCGATTTTTCTAAAAATTATTTTTTGTAGGGTCTGTAAAAGTGTCTAAGTGTCCAAAATACCTTAAAAATTTAATACAAGGTTCCTTAGGAGTTTTTTTATTATAGTAAAAAAAAACAAAATTCATTAGCCTCAATTTTTTTTTTTATACTCGTTTACCTATAGTTCAAATTGTTACAAAATATGTCAAAACCACGAAAATTTGTAAGTAATTTTATAGTTGAAAATTATAAAATTGTTTGTGTTAATATCTAAAATTAAAAATTCAACCCTAAGTTTTCCTTCAAGTAGCTATATAGAGAAAACTCGAACTTCGAAGCATCATTGTATTTAAAATTTGCTTAACCGCGATAACAATTTATTCTCGAACGATTTCAAATATTTGTTGCTATTCGAAAGTATAAGCCGTAGATACTTAAAAATTTCACCAGTTATTTAGATTGACATTTTTTTTATACATAATTTAACTTTCAAAATATTTCACTTATTTTAATGCATTTGAAATATTCGTTTTTGTTTAGTTTTTTTTTTTATAAATATCGATAAAAAAATTTTGACAGTCAAAATACTTGAAAGTTTAATATAAAGTTCCACATAAGTTAGTCTTACAGTGAATCAAAAATTATAAAAATACATACCAATCATTATTTTCTTTTATTGGCATTCGAATTTCAAATATTGACAACAATTCATCAAAATCATGAATATTTGCAAATTATTTTGAAGGTGTAATTCATAAAAATGTTTGTAAAAGTAGCTAAGAGTTTAAAATGTAATACAAGATTTTTCGTAAGTTTGGCTAACAATAATTATAAAAGAACTTAAATTTTGGTCTATTCAGTCCATTATAATATATATCAACCACTAGAAATTATATCGTAGGCTGACGATATCTGTTCAAATATTCGATAAAAAAAAAACACTATTATTTTTTCCTATTAACTTGCAGGACTTAATCCGAGCTTACATTTCTATAAACCTATTATAAACATTTATTTACAGATATTTACATATAAGAGGTTAGAGGCTGACACCTCCTCTCTACATTACGCACCTATTTTCACAATAAATAAAACTATAAATATTTTTATAAGACATATATTAGTATTATATCATTTTTTTTTCGATATATATATAGCGTTTTTTTTCTCAGGGCGGCAGTATAATATAACATGACACAACCCATTTTTTTTAATATAATCTCCCGCTATACCCAATACAAACACATATGTGTATGCACTATAAGAGATTCTATAATGTAGAATCACTTGAATCCAAACATTATACGAAGATATTATTTTAATAACACATCGATACTTTTGAAATAATTGTAATTATTTGTTTTACTTTTTGTCATCAGTCATAACCTAACATAATAATATTACCTATATCAGCTTTACGTTGAATACTTTAATACGAATCATGAACAATAGAAATGGAAATGAGAAATGGAATAAAATCAATACTTTTTTTTTTGAATTTACAAGCTGTTGGCAGTCGGCGATGACGTTATCCGAAGTCAGTCAGCTAGTGGTGGCCGGCGACGTGGTGCTGCGGGCATAGTGTTGCTATGCAAAATCGCCGGAGCCCTAGCAGCCGGCGGCCACAACCTGACCAAGATTTTTGCCGTGTGTCAGCGCCTGTCTACGGACCGCATTGCAACCGTAAACGCAATGATTGGTTTAAGAAAGCGGACGTACCACGAAGACGTCATCAGGGAGTACGTACCTACATAATATATGCATACAACTATACCACGACCACGGTAATGACTAATAACAACCCAAATCCCTTGCCACGGATCATAAATCTACGTTCTTATTACACCGTATCGTGTAAAGTGAAATGTATATAATATGGAGTTACAAACATTTTGTTATATATATACCCAAGCATTAAATATACAGAACATGATACGACACGCGATGTAATGTGAACCCTACCTTACACTGTCACCTGTCTCTATTATACTGCCTAATGCCTGTAGGTATAAGCAATGCATTTATAATCTGCATGGATTATTCTTTTCATATTATGTGTAATACTCGTATCGATTTTAGCACTATTTACGCGGTCAAACTACTGGAGTGAAACAATGTTTTTAGCTTACCACCATAATATTGATAGGTGTTCATAAATCATAATTAATCCTTAGTAATAATATATTTGCGTAAAATATAAAATATTTTTCAATCAAAACCGTATATAATAGGTTTATATTATAAAATACATTTATTATTACTTACTGTATGTATACAATTTTTTTTTAATGTGTCTTATTAATCATATTATTATTATTAACATTACAAGATTAATCATTATAATTTCTAAACATTTAAATAAATGTATATTTCACATATTAAATCAATAAATACAACATCCCATGTATAATTTATTTTTTTTTATTAAAAATAAAAATATAATAGTGAAAATAATAATTATTATTTGCGTCGTATAGTTATGGAACGTTTAGTTTAAAAATATTTATTTTCCGGATGGAATTTACATGTACTTTTTTTTTATTTGGATATTTTTCTAGGTGGAATTTACAATATACCTTATTTTTACCTATTCATTTCGGGCAGAATATAAGTATAGTTAAAAACTTGTCCATATATATCACAGCATTATGGTTGTCAGCTTAGTGCTTACCGCTTTTTATAAATAAATTATAAACGTGGTATTTAAAATTATTTGATTACATGACTATGTGAGATTAAAATCATAAATGTATTTTATATCAATTAAACCTGAACAATATATAACCCAATGTCAAATGTGATTATACGTAATAATACAGGTTAATGCGTTTTGCGCAGAATTCATAGAAGTGAAGAAAACGTGCTATTGCTGGGCACGGACGCGAATGGCAGGAACGAAATTCGGACAGTGCGGACGACGGATCTCTCAACTATGGCGTCTGTCGTGCTGGACCTACTTGCCAACGACGACCAGCACATCATCCGGCGTTGGCGGGACGCTGACATCGTGGCCATGGTCAACAACATGGGTGGCATGTCGGACCCGCGATTTATGGCCATCGTAGCCGAGTTAACAAGTCGACTCGGCGCGGCCACCGGCGCTCGCGCAGTGCACCGGTGGTACACCGGCCGGATGTTGCCGTCATCCGGAAATACAGACTGCGGGTTTTCCGTGACCATAATGGACATTGGCAACGCAGCCCGAGGCTCGGCCACCGCCGACGGTCGAGTGTACGGTGGCCTTTGCTACTCTCTGATAGCTTGTCTAGATTTTCCGGTGTCCGCTTCCGGTTGGACGTTCACCGGACTAGACGGACGTCTTGACCTGGCCCAGCATCCCCCTCCCGACTATGTCCGGCGCCATCGAAGCTGCCCCTGCGACCTCCTGATGGGTGGCAACGATCGTGAAGGTGACAAAATTGATCATGAAGAAGACGACGATGACAATGATTTTCCGCCAAGCCCGATCGTGCCAGAAGACCAAGTGGCATTCTTCACAGAAGTTTTGAGTATACAATATTTCATTATATATTATACAAATATTATACAATGTTATAACTTATAAAAATTTAGGAATATGCCTCCAAACTCTAAGCACATCCTCAAACTTTTTTAATTTTACATAAACATCTTTGTTCAAATTTGCCAACAATTTATATGAATTTAAATTTAAACATTTAAAATAATTCGAGCGAAATCTTGAAAGTCAATACAAAAATATTAACTTGCAACTTACAATTATTATTTATTTATTTGATATTTCTAATAGCTAGTGTTATTATAGTTCAATATTTGTATTCGTTTTAAAGCTAAAACTAAATTGTAATAAAAATAAAACGTATATGACACAATATTTATGTAAAAAAAATGAATTAACTAATATTATTATCGCAGGAGTTAACTCTGCAATATTTAATTACTCAAGTATAAAACTCCTCTACAATTATCACCATATCTTTTGGAAATTGTCTGAATTTTCAGTATGATTATATTATGCCATAGTTAATAAATTAATACAATAGATTTTTTTATATTAATACTTACTTTTTTAATTTAGGACACTAATATATTTCCTTTATTAAAGATTTTTGGTTAATGTCAATCTTTTTTACTGTTTTTTACTTTGTATTATACAAAAAATCTGTCTTTAAGGACTCCACATAGGTTTCAAATAACAACCGACGCCAGACTAATCGAAATTCGAAATTCAAAAACCAAAATAAAAATATTACTTTTACTAGCCCTAGAATAATAACGTACCGACGGTGGACCAAAACACGTACGCCGAACAATAATCATTATTTAATATTTTAATTATTATTTTATTGTGTCCACCGCCGACATGCGTTTTTTATTTTATATATTCCATAAATCAATTATTGGCAGTTTATTTTCAATTAGTCGCGCCGATAAATTTGCGTACGCCCAGGCACATGTCAATAATACAGAATTATCAAATATACGCCATGCTATTCAAATGACAAAAATGCTAAGAAGCTAGACAAATTTGAAGGACTTAGATTCGATATATTAATTATTCATTACGTTAGTTAAAGAATTTATTGAAATTTATCGCTACAATATCGACAATTTAAAAAAAAAATAATTTTAATATTTCATATATTTCAGTGCGTCATTAATTTTTATAATGCCTAATCATAAACTTCCACTGCTATGCTATATAGCCTTGTTGAGGATTTTCGATTACTTTTCAAAATTAAAATCCGTCAAATCCAAGTCCCACACAGTTCTGTCTAGCTTTGGACTTGTTTTACGTGATTATTTGTATCCGCTCCAGCCCCTTAATTGAATGTTAAAAAATTTTGAAAAATAAGTAGGTATATAGGATTCATATCAAAATATTATGCTCCAGTTCATAAAAATCACTTGTAATAAAATACTATATATTTGACATCTACAGAGCACTTTCTCTTTTATATATACATTATACATAGGTCATAATCGAATCTATTGTTAACGTTTGATGAATGATGAATATTATTATTGTGCTCTGTATATAGTTCACGTGTGCGATCGAATCATCGAGATGGAGAGCCAGATGAACGCAATGGATGAGACAGATGACGGCGACTGCGGCAGCAACTGGCGACGTGGTGCCGAAGCAATAAGGGCTTCTGTAACTTCGGGTAAAGTGGACGTGACCAGCCCCGCGAGCACACTTCGCTCATTTGGCCGTCTGCTTGAAACCCACATGGCCGGCACTCTAGGCACGCTGTTATCCATCTTGTTCCGCACATTCTCACTGTCATTTTCCAAACACTCTTGCCGCGCGTCTCTCGGGCCAAACATGTGGGTAGATGGCCTACGCCACGGCATAGCGGCCGTCGAGGCGTATGGCATGCGTCGCCCCGGCGACCGGACCATATTAGACTCACTCCTCCCGGCCGTCCAGGGTATGAAGGACGTCTTGCGCAAGTCCAAAAACCCGGTAAGAGCTTTCGATTAGAAGTACCGGATAAAGGGTATAATATTAAAAGCTGCAGATAACTCTAGTCCCCGTACTCGAATACGCTAAAAAGCGTTAAAATAATATGAATTTATTCACCAAAAACCCTTAAATTATACGCTAAATATGCTTTAACATTATAAGAAATATGCGAAATATCTATGCATTCTCTGCCAAACAAATCTCATCGACATTTCTTAAATCCGTTGAACTGCATAGTACTTTCAATAAAAACATGAAAGCACGTCAAAATATAAATCGTTACTGGCCGTTTTAAGGAGCCTTAGGTATGCAACATGATGTGTAGACGGATCTGCTTTTTGTAGCAATGGTCAACAGACGGCGATAAGAAAATAATATATCGAGTGTAAAATTTAAAATATTTCTCGGGACTGGGAATAGGGACACGAATTAAATTCGTCGATATTTTTTGGTAAATTACGTTAAGTATGTGGTTTTTTACCAAACGTACCGATCAAGCAAGCGATGTGATAAGTATCTATTGCAGTGTAACTAAAAACCTATTTTCATTTAAGTTTTAACCGTTTTTTATATTTTCATGTTATTAATACTAAAAATATGTTCTACTGTCGTCATCCTACAATGTAGCGTTTCAATACTATAATAGTTAAAAAAAATATATATAGTTAAAAAATGTTGGTATTCGTATACATCATTTTGAATTCACTATAATATTACTGAGATTAGAGACGTCGTTACGCGATATATAGTTATCGTACCGCTTGCAACAAAAATGAATAATAAAAAAATATCTCCGACGTCATACGTATATCTCTACAAATTATATAAAAATCACCAAACTAACACAAATATGCACATTGTTATTTAATATTTATTACCTGTTTAGTTTCGACGAGAATCGAATTTTTGTAGAAATCCACTTCTTTCCATAAATTCTTTTCGTCCGGCCATTCACGTAGGCATCATCCTTTTTGCAAAAATTTACCTTTCCTAAATCAACAATTTTCTTACAAATTTAATTATATAATTGTATACAAAAATAAGATTTTTAATGATCAAAATTAGTAATACTATGAAAAAATAAAATAATATGCAGTATAATTTGATTACGCATATTATTACTTAATAAATGTATGCGTGCACAACAGGTATTAATTTTTGAAATTTGTAATTGGGGCTTTCGTGACGTAATCAATTATTACCTTTATACTATAATAACATTAAATAATTCATTAGTTAATTTTCAGTCATTTTATACTTAAAATTATTAAACAAAATTTACCTATATGCAATAAAATGCAAAGAGTGAGGGCACAAGTCGTTATACAATAATGTTATACTTAGGTAATAAAAGTTATGGACCCCACCTGGATAATAATTTCTTTTGACGCCACTAAATTTACAACAACAGTAATATTGACGGGACGAAAATCAACAACGCGACATAATAATAGACACAATAATATTTTATATCACACAGCTGTCCACATACTGTACACTGCATGATATGCGTGCGAACAGCGCTATTATTTTTTATTGTCATTTATTATATTATCGCGTTGGTGGCGTCGGGAAAATTCCGACTGCCTATCGCCAAACGTGTGCCTCGTTACGAGTCGAGCGTCCAATGACACGTTCGTTGGCGTCTTTAGTTATGCGACAGTGCGGGCGTTATCGTCGAGTTGGATTGGGTCTACCCCGCAGATCGGTAGTGTAGGTGTGTAATCATACACAGTGGTGGAAGGGGTAATTTGATGATTTTTCCACAAACGGCTAGGTTCGAAAACGTCGAAATATAATATTATACTGGACGTAATGTGATATTGACAAAACGTCGGATTCCTAAGTTTGATACCGGCAGTGTCGAGTTATTAAACGATAAAGAATGATGTAAAAAAAAATTATAGCATCATTGAATTTAACAATACCTATAATACGGGTCAATATAATGATATGATCATGATTTAAAATAAATATTTTATAGTCGTGTAAAATGAAGCAAAACAAAATTAATCATGATTGCAGCAGGAATATGATTAATCTCATTAAATAAGTATTTTTTTTTCAGATGACAAATTATATTTTTTTTTAACTAATAAATCACTTTATACTTTTTATCTGTGTTGTTAAAGTTCCTTTTATTTAGGAATCCGTTCAATTCCTCGTTCCTCCAATATAAATATGAATCCGTTCAGTTCCTCGTTCATTCAATATTAAAAGGAACTCGTTCAATTCCTTATTCCTTTAAAGAAATAACTCATTCTTTTTCTCCTTCCTCTAAAAAGTATCTGGTACCTCACCTTAGTTTACATTATATAATATTTATACATATTTTATTATACATTCTAAATATTTTAATTCTAAATACAATTCATAAGTACAAAAAATTATTTCAAATACCTACTTCTCAAATAGTAAATAATAAAATATGTATTACGTATAATAAACTATAAACTATATACATTTACTTAGAATGTCAGAACACTTCAGCACATTCATTTTTGTCATTACAAATATAAAAATTAATGCAAATTTCAATATACTTTATAGTTTATTATAATAAATAATTAATAACACAGTTCAATTTCAATATCAGATATATATCTTATTTTGTTTTAAAATCGCAATTAACATAATAATTATACGTTCCTATTCCTAAAAATAAGGAATTAATTCACATTCCTATTCCTTTACAAAATAATGGAATTAGTTCATTCATTCGTTTCTCTAAAAAGGAATCAATTCCAGGAATCGTTCTTTAACAACACTGCAGTTTGTATATCCACCGTCAAAATGTGTTGTCAGATATTTTTACAAAGAAAGAATATATTACTTCCTAACCAATGTGCGTTGTGTCTTATAAGTTATAACTCTTAATCAGTACCTATATGGCGATTAATAATATAATATATTAAAATGCCTTAACAAAACACACAGATTCACCTATTGAACAGAGCGGTTAGAGAAGCGGACAAGGGATGCAAGCTGACCGAACACACGATACGCAATGGCGAAGCGACCACAAGTTATGGAGCCGATGCAGGTGCGTACAGCGTGAAAATCGTGTTGGAAGCGATACTAGAAAAATACAACGAACGATCGGCTGCCGCGATGAAGACGGCGACAATTAAAAATTGTATATGTCCTACACCCAGACGTGATATGCAATAATAACTGATATCATATTATTATGTAATAAACTGTTGTTTTCGCAAGAAGAGTGCTTAATTAGAAACAACATCACGTCGTAGAGAGGATCAAAACGCGCCTAACCGACGTGTGGCGTTATCCCGTCGTACCTATCTATCTCCCCATTATTTCCACAGAGTACGATAATATCAGCTGTCTCTCTCCGAAAGTTGAGCAACAAATTTCTCGTTTTTCCGGTCTAAACGCGCAGGGTAACGTGTTTACTGTTTTTGTCCATTCGATTCGTCAGGTTAAATGAACTAATGACGCGTCATAGAGATCTTATGTTAGGGAAAAGACTAGAAGTCGAGGAAAACAAAAAATACACACGACTTGTAATATTTTCAAATTTCATATAATTTATTTAATCATTTTTCCTAGTCAATTATATTACCTTATACAATATTATACTAATTACGTTATTAATTTATACTTAATTCATTCAAAAGATGGGTAACTTCAAACAACTTTTCGCCAAGGCTCGCGACGAATACGCTTATCCAGGGCCTTACAAACTAAAGAACAACACCATTTTACACAGCATGTATAAATAAGACAAAATCAAATTTCAATATTAGCTAATATAAAAAAAAAAAAATTAATTACAATATTAGAACGTATCAGTAGTATATCAAGTATCGGTAAAATAGGTTATTGCATAATGAACACACCGGTTTTACTAATGTAACTTGTTATTCATTTATAGTTTTTTTTTTTTTTTTTTTTTTTTTTTTAATCGTCTTTAAACGCATAGTTATACATATATACACGCACACTTATGCACACAAACACACGCACACTCTTACATAAAACAATTTATAGTGTTGTATACAACATAATACATATATAACTATGATTTAATTTACAGAAAAAAAAATTAATTAAAGAAATTATAACTATCATACACAATTTTACTATTTATTTTAATAAGGATTTATTGGACAATTCAGTTAAAACATTAACTTAACATTGGATATAAGTGTCCTGCTGTATATAATAATAATATGCTATTTAATAAAAAGAACTATATTTTGGCTCTATGTAAATGTATTTTAATCAACAATTTATTTTAGGAACTAATTCGATTAGTTAAATCAATTATTTAAAAAATTAACTAAAATTAATCTTCATCTAATTTCAAGTATCATTTTTACTTTTCAATTTTAATACGTACAATAAATATATCACAGTAAATACTGCATTCATGCAAATAAAAGGTGTTTAAAATAGTGAGTGTTCACAAAAAATATAACAAGATAAGTTTCTACAAACATTATACCATAGAGGACGAGAGTATGGGTTAATTATACAACATAAGGCTAGAATAAATAAATACAAAATAATAAAATAAATTATTAAATTTTAGTACTTTTTCTTTCTCAACAATAGTAGTACAAATGGTGTGGGGAATTATTTGTGTAACTTGATTTTTTTTTTTATTAAAATGCACTAAATGAGAATAGTTTAACTAAGTTATAAAGAATTTAAAATCATTACTTAACATTTGTTCTGAAAATGTATATAATAAAAGAGAAATCTCTAATAATAATAATAATAATAACTGAACCGCTGAAAATTGAAAAAAACAAATTAATAAAATAAAAAACACAACCAATTGATCTTGAGAAAGAAAAAAATATTTAAAATAAATTATTACTATAAAGATATTTATCGATCAAGCACAGCCTGTTCCAAGGGCAAGGGGCAGTGTTACCAGCCGTTTATATGTAATATAATTAATTAATAAATTACTTAATCTTAATCATTATAATTACTATACATAAAATTTCATTGTTTCACGCTAAGTTACAATTTATTTAAAATTAAAATTTAATATCACAGATATGTTTGCAGATCATTTTAATTAAAACAAAATACTGCAATATATTATTATAAACTAAAAATTAAATAATTATTGTAATCAAAAAACATTTTTTTTAATTTTAAGAATTATATAGTGTATGTCAAAATTATACTAAAAGACAGTCATATTAATAACAGTTTTGTTAAGTGCACGTAGTAGGAGATACACCGTACGTGTTAACTCTCATTTCTTCAATTGCTTTACACCATTCCAACGCAAAACCTTCAGGATCTTCTAAATAATAAGTCCTGTTAGGCTGCAAAAGAAAATTCCAATAATCAAAATAAAATATCAACATAATTGAAAAAACTAAGTTAATTATTATAAAATACTACTAGATAAAAATATAATTATAAAAGAAAACAAAAATTATAGTTACCGTGTGAACAAAAAATATCCTGAAGTTTTTAGGTTCCACACGCAATTGTGGACTCCAAGGTATTTCTCCTTTTAGAGTCATATTTACTGGATCAGCATAATACAAATGTGGACCCATCGTTAACATCAACATACGTCTCCTAGCAAAAAGACCCTGAAAAATAAAAGATACAAATTAATACCATAAAAATGATAGAATGCACTCAGTATAACATATCAAATATACAAAACTCACTTTTCGTTTGTCAACCAGTCCTTGTTTAACAATCAGATTTCCTTCTACTAGACTATGCCATTTACTATTACACTTTTGCTGGTGTAGTTGGTGTTGCTTTTCTTCATCATTCATATGAAGGATGCCTGACCGTTTGCGGGGTCTAGGTACAGGTGCAGGAGTGGTCGTGGAACTACTTTGGCCGTCCAGCCCCAGTAACCTGGTCAGTTGTTTGTCGTCCAGGCCCGGTTCCAAATGATCAGGAACTCGATATTGGCTACGAAGCTCTTGGCCTTCGCTATTACCGGGTAGGTAGGGGTATATAGGTGGTGGAGTTGTAACATGTAACGTGTCAAAATCCAAGCCTTTGTAGAACGGATGTGAACGGATGGAAGTATACCGTTGGTCATCCTTGGTGCCCAATCGCTCGTTTGGATCAAGCACTAACAGTTTTTGCACCAGATCTTTGGCGTCAGCATTGAATCCATCCGGATATACATAGTCGAGGTTCAGAATTTTCTTAAACAACATATATTCACTCCTGCACAAGAATAATTCAATAATAAATAATAATTTAACTACTATAAATTCATTTTTACTATAATATAACAAAATATATAATGCAAAACAAAAATTAAACACAGTGATGCGTATCAAATATTTTATAATACAGAATATGCATACCTAGATCTAAAGGGAGGTAAGCCGGCAATCATTTGGTAGATAATGCAACCGAGGGCCCAAAGATCAGAACTTGGCGAAATTGTTTTCTCGGTCAATAGTTCGGGACTGACGTATTGGGCAGTTCCAACGAAACTGTTAGACCTTGGCCGAGGGTTATTTTCGTCCAAAATAGTGTTGTCCACAGCATCGGCGGGCTGTTCGAGTATCTTCGAACATCCGAAATCAGCCACCTTGATGTGCATATTGTGGTCAAGTAAAATGTTTTCCGGCTTCAGGTCCCTATGCATAATGTTCAAGTCATGCAAGTGCTCCAGAGCGCGAAGGATTTCCCCAGAGTAAAATCGCGTGCAAGCAGAGTCGAATGAGCCCACTTTGTTGATGTAAGGTAGCAAGTCACCGTTCTTTGCGTATGACATAACAAAGTCTATAAGTAAACGTTAAGGAAAAAACCACAGAAAATAAGCAACCAAATATAAAAAATACTCAGCCTAATATACATATTATAATTTGTAATTAATATTCATAAATAGTTTGAAAGGATACAGAGTCGTTCGGCGTCTTGGAACGTGCAGTACAACTTGACGAAAAGACTGGATCCGGAATTGCTGAGAATATTAAGGGCATCCTTTTCGCGTCGTACTTGTTCACGTTTCTTTTCCCTGATGATTTGTTGTTTTTCACATACTTTAACTGTAAATCAAAACAGTGTATCGTTAGTAAAATGCTCACCGGTGTTATGTATAATATTAAAGTACACTATAATAGTATAAAGAGCGTCATTATAACGAGCAGGGGATGGTGGATACCCAACGACAACAAATTTACATAATTTTTAGGGGGAATTTCCCTCACCACAACGAAAAATGCTGACACTCGTCAGTTATATACAGAAGAGCGATAAAAAAATCGACCGAAATTAACACCAATACTAATTAAGCGAAGAAGTCGTATAAATATTAATAGCCGACTAATATGCGTGTGTTTCATCGTAAGCGTCCGTTGTTCAAGGGTAATAATGCACGTGCCCGAAAACAAACACCGTAGTACACCGACATCATCGAAGGTTGACACAATGACACGTGGAAGACGCATCCTTGTCGAGTAGTATATTATATGGACTATAAAAAAAGTACATACATACGACGACAATAACGGCATTTTGAGGTCGTGAAATTTATTCCAATAAAATGCAGTAAAAACGAACGTGCACTTTGGCAAATCTAATAAAACGTGTGCCATATTCCACCACCCCACCGTTCTCCATACTCCTTCTAAGACATGGTTAATAGGTAGATGCTATATTTTACCATCTGACACATTTATTGACTCTAACCCTAGTCGTAACCATATAATATAATGCAATATAGTAGGTAATAGACAATAATAGTACACGAAATGTTATATATTTGTACGTTGTAAATGTGTTATTAAACGTATATATCAAATGGACACTCACTTGCATGTTCGCGATTTGTATGTATGTCTTTGGCCAAATACACCTGGAAAGATAAAAACAATGGCATTTAATACATACACGTTATGAACGATATATATGACAATAAACAGTATTAATGTACTGCTGTATCTAGTGTTGTGTACTTGTGTGTGTGATGATGATGATAACACGTCGGTCACTGAACCGGTCTAAAAACAGTCGTAGCCAAGGTCAATGAGTTTACGCCGAGCGTGTTACAACGAATATAATATATCTAACCTATAGGTAATACACTATTACGATACCAGTCAAAGGTCTTTTTGAGGACATACGGGTTGGTAACACGACGACAACGACAATGTTTTCGGAAGCGAGAATTGTTTTTTTTTTTTTTACCCGATAACGCATGTGCGGCCACGTAAGGTCCACACATACACACCACTGTGCAAAATGAATGGCGCGTGTCGATGATAATGGGTTTGGCGAACCGGCAGAAAGGTCGACGACGATTTAAAAAAAAAAAACAAGTATAAAAATAGATCTTCGAGTAATTATTTTAGCGGAGGTCGGTATGACGATAAGGAATTTTGCATTCGTAGGTGTTGTTTGTGGAGAGCGTGTAATAATAAACAAATTACCTACACGAAAAACTTGTGATCGTCAAGGTGGTGCGCTGTTGGCAAATATATATAATATTAATAAGCAATATTATGTTGGTCATTGGAGGCAAAACACAGTGGATCTATAATGATGCCGTTTTGTTGTGAATCCGCGATATCATCACCGTGGAGTTTTATGTGTAAACGTAGTAAAAAGATTAATAATTAATCTTTTCTTAATATTATTATATTGTATAGCGGACAACGGTAGTTATTTTAATAATACTTACAGTCGAGTAACTGCCCTCGCCGATGACCTTTCCGAAAATGTAATCTTTTGGATTGCGTTTTGTCACTGGCATCATGTTGTTGGCGGTCAAAGACTGACCACCACCGTTGACTTGCACCACCTGGGACGTCTGGGTGGCCTGAGACGACGGTGTCGGTGGCGTGGTCGTCTGCATGGTCGGAGGTGGCGGCATGACGACGATTTGCTGCTGCGGTTGGTGGTGGAACGCGGCAGTAGTGGAGGATTTAGCTGCTGCTATCTGTGAAGAAAAAGAAGACGATATAATACCATCATATGTATATAATGCAAAACTTAAATTATAATAGTAATAAAAAAATCATGAGTTGCGATGAGCACGCGGAAAGAACGGACGGTTCGTCGAGAAAATCTAACACCCGCCGCCGTGGTCTCCACCCGACATGCACACAAATTAAACTTAAAAAAAACATTACACCGATGGCGGCAGTGGCAGATACGGAGGCCTCTGACGTCATTTGGCACGTCGCCCAACGTCAGAGACCGTCTCTTCCCGCCCAGCGACGGCGGCGGTGGCGACGACGACGACGACGACCGAAATACTAAACGTAGTGTAAAAAAAGAAATAAAAAGAAAGACATAACTGTACAATTCGCGAAAAAAAAATCGTACTGTCGTTGTCTTGGCAAATTTTTATTAGCTAAACGTGTTAGTATATAATAACATAGAGGCAAGCTAACGATAATGATAATAATAATAATAATTTAATAAAGACTCTGCTGCAGCAACAGTATACAATATCATCGACATCAATGACGCGTTGCGCAGCATAAGCTCGGCCTTTGTTTGGAAATCGTGCACATTATAACGAGGCGTTTACGTAACAGAATACGCGACGATCGAAATGCATTCGGCGCGCATAGTTTGCAAGGTTGCGGCCACGGCACACGGCGGCAGAGTTGTGTGTATATCATAATGGTTCATAACAATAATAATATACCAGTCGTTTCCGGATGGCGTTGGGCGAGGAGAATATTGTAATAATATTGAAAGTGGGTACACGGGTTTTTACACATCACGCAACACCATAATATAATAACGCGAAAAGCTCCCATACAGGTATTGTGCTTCGTTTCTCACATAACTACGTATACGAAAGCCGAGTTTTTTTTTTTCGAGAGAGAGAGAGGAGGGTCAAAACTAAATGTCAACGACGATCGGCACAATATTATTACATCACAACGGTGTCAAGTCGGTGGGTGGGAGGGGGGGGATCGAGAGGACGACGAGACGATTTTTTTAGCGCGACGGAAGGCGCTAGAGCCGCATCTTTTGGACGGCTATGAGACGGCGACCCTGTGATCCGGGCCAGACGGTGTGCCGTGCCAAACACGCTCGGCTCGGCCAGGCCGCCCAGACACGCCGCGCCGGACCCCGAGCGCAATTCTCTATTTCGGAACGATGAAAATGTTATGTACGCAGCGAGGCGCTGCTGCTGCTGCTGCTGCTGTTGGCGACGGCCACCCGCGATCACACATCACATACTTTTCCATACGACGGCTATATACACTTCAATCGAGTAATATCAAATGTATATAATATATATATATATGGGTTTACGTACGCACGATTTGCAAGCACGCAACCGCGGGGCGATGTCCTGTGCGGAATGCTGCACGGACGAAATGTCGACCGACGATGTATACGAATAAAATATACACGTAGAAGAGGGACGGGCGAGGGAGAGTGCGAGAGACGTCTATGAATAAAATAAAATTAAGTAATTTTTAGAAAGAAAATAATAGGTACTGAGTCGGTATATTACGATATTTAATTTATTATTATTTACGTATTACAGTGTAGGTAGGTAGGTAGTACTATGATATGCATTACGTACGGAAGTGAAGAGGTTTTTGAAGAGGCGACGACAATAATATTATTGCACAACGGCGCGCGATGTCGACTACTATACTGGTGCTCGGCGCTCTGTTGCAGGACGACGACGACGCGCGCCCGCAACAACGATGTCAGTGTGTCGCGGGCGTTTTCGTTGGTGCGTTACACTACACCACACACACACACAAGCGAGCGCTCGTGACGTAATTGCGTGGGATTCGGCGTGTACGCGCAGTCGACGCGCGGGAGTAAATAAAGCAACCCTATATCCCTCCGCCACTTGTCCGCTCGCCGCAGGTCGTAGATTATGACGTAAACGGACGTTTATATATTATTATTGCGAGCGCGTACACCGCGGTGGTTCTGATTCACTTCCGCGTATCGGACGAACGGAAGAAGAGGAAGCCGACGGTAAAAATTCGTCAAAAAAAATCACACGGTCCCGCCGGAGTACAACAACATCCGCTTCGTCGGTGTACATACCTATAATATTCGATTATAATATATTATATAGCGTTCGATCGGAATTCGTTCGGCGGGCCACACACGCGCGCGCCGACAACACGTTTTAATTTTTAAGCGCACTAACACGGAAAACCCGTTATATCCGCACGACTTCTCGCCTCGGTGGACTCTACAGTACATCACACAGCAGCGATATTGGCAATCGCCTCGTGTTTCAGCGGACACCCGACAATCTCTCTCCCCTCCACCCAAACACCCCGGGGAAGCTGCGTTCGCAAAGACGACGACCTCGCATATACCCCCTCCATTTAAACACCCACCAAAGTTCTAGGGGTAACCGGAACTGTGCGATTGCGTAATCACAAGTGTATATAATATTATATATATGGTGTAGGTATGAATCATATTACATATTATTATGTACACCGTCGAATTTGTTTTCGCCTCTACACGGATCTTACCAACGTAGGTCGTCGACAGAGAAGGGAAAAAACGATATTTTTTAGCCGTCCAGCCGTCTCGGTATGTGAGCGCTTATGTGTGTGTGTGTTGTTTTTAACGAATATTATACGTTACACGTTTTGGTGGCAGGCCAAAAGGCTGTTTTTTACAGCCACTGCCGCCTGTGCATAATATGAACTAATAGTGATTGCCAGGAGAGGAGAAGTGAGAGAGCAGAAGGGAACGCCGTTGCCTTCCTCCACGTGCCGGTCGTTATGATAATAAAAATAATATTAAATTTCGCTACACCTGTACACAGTACACAAAACTAAATACACACACCACAACATACTGTAGCCGTTTCGTCGTAAAATGTTTTTTTTTTAAACCGTTTTCACCACTCTCCGGCGCCCGACCAACAATATATATAGGCCGTTTTATGTATGTACATTAATGCAACGGTTGACCTATATTTTCCGAGCATTCGAAATCCGGCAGCAGCGACTCGGAGTAAACAACCGATAGCATAATAAACACATACAAAAACGCTGCTATATTATACTACCGTATAGCACTTCCTATATCATTTGTACTCGATCGTTCGTACATAATATACAGAATATAAAGTTAGTGAAATTTAGCAGTAAAACTCAACTCGGTTATGTTTTTTTTTATTTTTTTTGTAGTTAATTACGATTGCGTTACCGCCCGCACTCGACGACGTGACATTAGGCTTGTTTTTTCCGTTTCGGATAGGAGAAAAAATAACCGCACATTACCTATTATATATACTACAAGCTTCGCTGTGTAATCGGCGCGCATAATATTATCATTATACTATTATGGTATAATATTATTTTGCGTACAAACAATTTCAACAGCGGTGGAGGCGGCGCACAACCTTCACCCACATAATATCGTTGTTGTTGTTGTTGTTGTACACGATGACGACAACGCGAACAAGCAGTCGATTTTGGGCAATGCTATTCGTTATAATATTATAGTGTACAGGAACATTGCATAAATCGATATACATTTGGATGGTCGCTGGTGGGCCGCCAGTTGAGGATCACAGGTATAGCCGATAGGGAAGAGAGTGCTACGCGGCTCGATGAATTCTGTGTATACCCAGGATTAATACAATATGTAGTATACAAAGGTTTTTAAAAATGCGGAATTTCGGTCGTTCAGACTCGACAACAACACGACGGGGTTTGTGTGGATGTGTATTTTTGTTTACAGTTGGCGGGGGTGGGAGGTGGTAAAATCGATATTAGAAAATAAAACCAAGATCTTATTCTTTGAAAACTCTGCTCTTAAAGGTTTCGACTTCAAGGAAACACACGGATGACGTTGTACTGTACGCTGTATTATATTTATCCAATTCAAAGAATTAATCCTTTATTTCGTTTGTTGTTATAATATTGTTATCGCATCGTCCGTCCATCGACGTAGCTGTCGCGCTACGACTATAGGCGTCGGGTTCGAAAAAAAATTTATAAAA
The DNA here is from genome assembly GCA_009835225.1 of Aphis craccivora. Taxonomy (NCBI): domain Eukaryota; kingdom Metazoa; phylum Arthropoda; class Insecta; order Hemiptera; family Aphididae; genus Aphis; species Aphis craccivora. The sequence goes on from VUJU01000413.1 coordinate 52,486, forward strand.
ATGGCGCACGCACGATACACTTCAGTTGTGTGTATTATCTACACTGATACACAGAGGCGGTGTGTTGTATAAAAACGTCCGCCTCGTAAATATTAATTAAAACCAGAGTAAAAAAAAAAAAAAAAAAAACCGTATCACTGTACGTCGTTTGTGTGTGACACTGGTATGCGGCTAGAGATAAAATAAATAATAAAAAAAAAAAAAAAATAACAATAATAATAATCGTTATAATTCGGCGGCACCGAAAGCACCGTGCGTGTGTGTATGTGTGTGCGTGTGCGCCAGCCGCCCGAGTTTCGATTATGTATGTGTGAGTATTGTTTGTTATCGCGGGCGGCGGCGGCGCATTTCATTCAAAACATTGACGCGATCGGAAACAACACGCACGCACACGTTGTTGTCGAGTGTACACAGCGGTGGTGTGTGTGCATCCGAATTGCGTCATTCAACAATTTGTAGCGCGTTATCTCTCGCGGGGATCCGTCGGCGGCGTGTGACGTAACAAATAAATATCGTCTCGAACCGGACGCGCTTTAAAGTACCGACGCCACACGAGATAGCGGGGGTGTACGCCGAATAAAAAAACCGATTAAGAGAACACACGCCGGTGACGAAGAAACAGAAATTATCCGCGAAAAAACCGCGGAGACGATTGTACGGCGTTTAAAAGTATTTAATGTAATAAAAACAATATGATAAAACAGTAGACAGGAAACCAAAAAAAAAAAAACAACGACTACCTCAGAAAATGCTCTCTTTGGCTGAATATAATAAATAATAATATTGTCCTCCGGATGTGCAAAGAACGACGGCCGCAGCAGAGGTACCGACAGCGATGGAGGCGGTGGTGGTGGCGGCGGTGGTGGTGGTGGTGGTGGTGGCGACCTTGCCAACGCCCAAGGCAGTCTCGTCGACAGCAGAGCGGCGTGTCCGTGTCGTCGTCGACGTTGTTGTTGTTCCGTTGTTTACGGTTTGTTTACAAGTCGACGAGGCCGACTTTCGAGAGACACGTCCGTATATCTCGATCACAGTCGCCATTGGCGATTCGAAACAAATAACTTTTCGCTCATACACTTTTCACTCCTAAAACGCCCCCCTCCCCCCAAACACGTCGCCGCCGTAACACGCGTGCTTTTTAACGCGATAATAATAACATTAGGTAGGTATATTACGATTTGTTTTTTTTCGCAAATCCGTTTTCTCGCGCAACTCGTTTCGCACAATAACACCGGATCCTGGTATTTATACAACCCGTGTACGCGCATCAAGGACACCGGCGGCGGGGCACCTACCGGGAACTCGTCGTTTATTCCCCCTCGCCGGGGCGAACGTCGGTGGCGGCTGTTCACCCTGCGACGACGACGACTCCGCCGCCGCACGCAAGGACATATGGCGGCGGCGGCGGCGGCGGTGTCAACGGCCCTGTTAGGGCGGCGGAGCGGCGTTGAGGAGGAGGGCCACCGGGGTCGACGACAAGTTCAATGCCATCTTCACGGACGCGCGCGCGCGGGTTCCTTGTGTAGTAGTTGTACTCGATATAGTATAATATTATAGTATAGTACACATACACGCGCGCGCGCGCGCAGCCCGCGTTTTTTTTCCCTCTCTTTCTCCGGCAATAATAATAATAATAATATATATTTACGCGGTAATACGACGTACACACACACAACACTATACGGCCGCCATGGACGGTGCGTGCACGCGCACGTTTATGAGTCCGACTCATTGAACACCGGTTTTTCCCACCGAAAATAGCTCGTCGTTCTTGTTTTTATCAGCGACGGACGACGACGACGTAACAACAATAATGTAATATTTATAATATCACATTGGCAAGAGCGTAAATTACGTGTACAAACGCGCCGCCGCCGCCGCCGCCGCGGTGTTATTAATATTCTTCTTGGCGAAAACGGTAGTGAAAGCGTGCAATAATACGCCGCCGCCCGGGTGAAAGCAGGTGTACCGCGCGTAGTCCGGGTAGTCATCACCGCCGCCGTCGTCGTCTCGCTCACACCTGGCCCCAGGGATCGGCGGACCCGGCCGGGAAGAAATACGAATTCGGCCCCTATTGTTGTTGTTGTCGTCGGCCGCCGTCGCTGCTTACTCTGCTCGGCGATCGAGACAGGGCGGTACACTACGCGACATACGCGCACCGGGCCCGCCGCCTGCACCTGGCTAAGCCGTCTGCGTCTGCGGCTGCCGCACGACGACCATGATAACAACAACAACAGCAGCAGCAGCAGCAGCACCAATAACAACAACAACAACAATCGGTCGGTGCGAACGGAGTTCCCCGCGAGCGTCGGACACTCGGCGACGACGTCACCCCCCCCATCCCGTCCGGGAACCAGACGATTTCCCCCTCCCCCCGCGCCAGACGTTCATCCCCTCTACGGAGACGCGCAGTGTCCTATGACGATAATTCGCAACGTAAAAACGCAAAACCTCTCTCCGTCTGTTGTACGAAATAATAATAATATCTAATAATATCTCTCTCGGTCGTAGACACAACACGACCCATTTTTACCGCGAAATCGTTCCGCCGGAGGAGGCACGACGGGCCGCCAGACGTCTCCACCGTTATTTCGTAATGATAATGGTATTATTATTATTGTTGTTGTTGTTATTATTATTATTATGATTACCTATTATTCGCGATCTCTGTGGATAATAATAATAATAATATTCACGACGTCGCGAGAAAAATAATACCTAAAACAATTTCGAAGGGAAAAAAGCACACGCAGACACCCTTCGAACGTACACAATACGCGTCGGAACGACGGTATGTAGTAATCGAGGGGAGGGGGAGGCGAAGGAAAATCCCGGAGAAAATCCAGAGTCAGACGTAGGTACGTATAATAATAATATTGTGTTATGTCGGCAAAGTGAAAAAAAAATAAATAAAATAGCGGCGGTCGCGTTTCTAGTTCCTTCGGTATGTGGGTCATTGTCCACGGTGTTAGCGGTGGCGGTATACACACGCATGCACGCGCGCCGATCGTTATTTATTATTATTATTAGAATATTACGAAACGCGCATTCCTCGCACGTTGTTGCACGAGACGCGCGCGGCTACGGGTCCCGTCGGACCATGGATTTTCGGTATCCAGTCACACGAGGCGTAAATATACAAGTGTACGAGACACGGGAGCGAATTTTTCATAATCGATAAACCACCCGCCCGCGCGACCGACGGGCCGAAAGACACGCGGACGCGGGGAACTCGTAAGAGGGCCAGTAGGTCAAACCACATCCCTCCGGAACGAGCGAGTCGACAGAGGTTTATTGCATTTTTTTCCTCTCGGAATTGCGAATCGTACCGAAAAGAATACGGAATAAATAAAGGATAAACAAATAATCGTTATCGGGGCGACCCGGACACATTCCCGCGATCCTGGGGAGGTGAAACGATCGGCTAGACAGCATCCGGTAATGTTTACATACGTCATACGCCGCGGTGTGACGTAACGATAACCTAACTTAAGGGTTACGGACGAAAACGACGGTGTAGGCGAAAGCGCGGGCGCGAGCGCAAGCGCCTACTCGGGCTGTCGTCGAGAGTGCCGCGCGTTCTGGCCATCGAATTTCAGAGGGCGGTAAAACAGGGAGGAAAAAATATGGAAACTCATGTGGGGCGTGAGAAAATTCGACCACGCTGTAAGTGGGCACACGTGCGCGCCCCGGGAGCACCGAAAACGACTTTGGGTGGAAAAAAGTTTAAATATAAATTGGTCATCTTGCCCACATACCTTGTTGGCGGCTTTTTTAGATATCTTCTCTTTGCGGCCGATACGAAACACCCTGGCCAATGTTTGTGCGAACTGCACTGGACGAGACCGGACGATGACTGCTGTGGCTGAAGTCTGTTTTTTCGTCTGCTGGTGTAAATGATGGTGGTGATGGGTTAAATGATAGGTGGACGTCTTGGTATCCATTACGCGGTAAACGACGCGGGCGAAGAGCGGCGAAACGGACTCAGCGACGACGGCGTCTCACCATGGCGTGACGACGTAATTTTCACGAGTGATGACTTGATTACACGATATTATGTAGTTAAGCCGGTAGTTTTTTTTTTTTATCCCTTATTGATATCGGTGTATTGTACACGAATTTCAATAAAAATAAAAAATTAACTGAGGGTGTGTTAAAAATCACAAAATAAAATATAACCGATTAGTAAACACACGGAGATAACGTTTGCAAGACTTGCGTTTGCAAACTGGAGTTTATAATAATAATAATAATAGTTATAACAATAATAATATTATTATTATAGTTCCGAAGATTGATATAATAAATTTTTCTAGATACGTAAGTTCACTAAATTCGAACGACCACGAACGAAGGTATTCGAATACTGACTGTAGTAGACTGCCGTCTGCCGGTGGTCGCCTCCGATCGAGCTCAACGCACTCTCGACGGCGGCGTTGTCGAAGGCTATTTAGGGGGGGCGGTGGGGGAGGGGCAAAAGTCCCCCACCGCCGCGGCGGCGCGTACGGGCCCGGCCGCGTTATACGTTTGTACACACGCGCCGACGCGCGGGGCGCGTTTGCCACCACCGCCGACCGTGTGGATCCTCCGTTCAAAGTACCCGCCAAAACGGTTATTCTCTTTTGTATGACACGCATTCCGTTCTATCCGTACGGTTTCTATTAATTGCTGTTTTGTTTCTTTTCGTTTTTTTTTTTTTACGATTTTTCACTTCTCCGTATTTCTTGGTTTCGCGTAATTCCGCTTCTTTTTTATTCCCGCGTCATCCGGTCTCGCTTACAGGTAAACGGAAACGAATCGGAAGTCGCCGCCGTTCCCGGAGCACACTATAACTCGTTAGTCGTTATAATACAACGTAATCCCGTGAGAGGCGACTGAAATTATTTTCCTTCTAACGTTTCTCAGAAGTCAGGGGCGGGATTAAGCGACGCGATTTGTGAATGAAAAATTCTGCGGGAATCGAGCACGGTCGAATAATTTTAAAAGCAACTCCATGCCGTGCACCGCTTCTCCGCACCACACTGATATAGGCTGCCAAATGAAATTTATGAATGTCAGACACTTCATTTTCAGCATACGTTTTATTTATCTATATATATTCTGCCCTATCGTCGCACATTCACGTATCATATTAGATATTATAGTTTATTACGTTATCCAAAAGTCAACATACTCACCGGACATCGTTCCAAACAATTTTTTTTTTTTTTTGGTTAATTTTTAACTGTTATAATGCCGGAAAACGGAAACGTGATGCCCGTATCAGACGTAATATCGTAATACAATAATAATATGATGAGAAACAGTTTAGCCATTAGTTATAAGTTATAACCATTGATTAAGTTTACTTATCAATAGACAATAATAATTAGGAATTTGAGACGTGCCTATAGTAAATGTTGGTGCTATATCAATAAAATAATACCTACCTATAGGTTATAAGTCTATAACATTACAGATAACACGATTACAAATCCGATTCTTTAAATATGTCTGATTGAAATGAATGGTATTTGAAACGAACGGACGGTTAGTGACTGCATTGAACTATACCTTCGAGAAGGTCGTAAAATATTACAATATTGTGAAAGTACTAGTCGAAGAATACAAACGTCAAGTAAAAAGGTTTTTTTTTTAAGAGAACACTGAAACATGGACATTTACAATACATGCACCAATCACTTGCATTATACTCGTATAGCTATTATTATTATTTTATTACGATAATGTATGCAGTGTAAAATTGTAAACAATTAGGTAATATATTATTATCAAACACGTGTTTCCGCGAACCGCCATAAATTTAGAAACCAAAATCATTGTAGGCGGTGTCGAACCGTTTGCACTGTTGGGAGGATACTGTATAACTGTTATTAAATCGTATATAATACATAGTTTGTACTGCAGTAATATTGTTTGTATGCGAATTAGTGTCCGTTCGCAAAACGAGATTCGTTGTAAACAAAAACACATTGGCCACCACCACCACTAATCGTCGTGTGTACCCGGCCGAGTTTTCAAACAGCACGGAGAAGTGTATTTTTGTTATTATTATATTCGTCGGAGAGTTGTAACAATATATGATTCACGGACACACGCGCTGCGAAGGTCGTCGGTTTCCGCTGCCACCGCCGCCACCGCCACTACCACCACCACCGACCGTCACCGCCACCTCCGTGACTTGTTGATTTTTGACACAAACGTTTTGGCGATTTTGCAGCCACCGCCCGGTGGGATTTTCCGCGAATGCGAGTCTCGACGTGAACATAATATTATGGGATGCATACACAATATGGTTTCTAAAAGCGAACGGTCGACCGCCGCCGCATGGGGTGTATGCATGCAGTACACGACAATATCACACGCCAATCGTGTACAACAGCGGCGCGGCGATCTCCTAAGGTTTCCTCGTCAAACAGTTAATTTCAAACAAAACACGCGGATGCCGTATATAGTACCTACAGATATAATAACAATACGATATAATATTATATATACCTACGGTGTAATACGTAAACGCGATAATAATTGGCAGGCGTTCTTCTATAACCCTCGACCGTTCGCCCACCCGCCCGCACCCAAATATAATATACCGACGGCGGAAAGCCGCCACCGGACTGCTGAAGCCGTCCAATCATCGTTTTAATTAACGTTCTCCAAAATATTGTATACTGCAGCGTTGAGCGTATACCGCCGAAATCGGAAATCGTATCGTATTCTGCAGCCCTCTCTAATACGTCACATTGTTATGATGTACTATTATATCACTATTATTAAATCGACAAAATTTTCGATGACCCGTATTATCGAGTAATCGCGACGACAATGCACCCGGCGATTTTGGTTTCGAAAATTTTGCCATCCGGGGCGGTTTTCCGTTGCGAGACTCCCGCACCACGTGTGTGAGTCACTGAAAACGAGGCGGCATGCTTGTGCTACGCGGTGGTGTGACTCACAGAGCTATAGGCTATTGACCCCGGCGGCGGCGGCGGCGGCGCCTGTACACATCACATAACGCGCGTATACACGACGTACCATATATTATTATTATTGTACACACACACACACACACACACACACACATATATATATATATAATATGTGACTTGAAAAACAAAAAACGCATTATATAGGTATTATTACGACCGTGCCACTGTCGCGGGGTGTATATTTGTGTGTGTGTGTATTGCATATACACACTGTATATATAATGTGTCTGCAGTCTGCACGCACTGCACACCGGCCCAGACAGTCCGCCTCGCACACATTCGTGATGTAAAAACGTCGCGACCGCAGACTCTCGTCCATTGTTTCGCGCACGGCGGCGGCGGCGGTGTCCGACTTTCTATGAAGAATTTCCGCTCTTATAACACTGAGGAATGCGAAATAATACCGCCACACTCTCTCTCCCTCTCTCAATATACATCTATTTCTCTCCCTCTTTCTCGTTATAATAATATAACTGTATCTCTCTCTCGTCGTCGTCGTCGTCTTGTTTCTCTGTGCAAACGGCGGCGCGAACGGACAAGAATGTGCGACGGTGGCGAGTGAATGAAAACGCGCGCGCAGCATTCTCGACGTAGTCGTCGTCGTCCCGAAAGGGCACACCCGGCGGCGGCGGCCCGACGGATTTGTAATACGGTACGCGTCGCATGCATATATATATATATAGTGGGAGAGGGGTGGCGGAACCTTCCTGGGGTCGTTGCACTCTTACTCGGAGGGGTTATAATATAGCGTCTCTCTATACACACGAATATAATAATACATAACGAGTATACTTCTATATATAATATTATAGCCTCCGAGGGAAAGAGAGAAAAAAGAGGGCGCGCACCCTGTTCACGCGGATCTAATGATAAATGGTCGTCGGCTCGGCGGCGGTAATTTCTCGTACCATCTAAGTTGGTCACGTGGGGGATTTCCCAGACCGGGGGCACCGCGTTATTGTTGTCGTCGACGTGTGTATAATAATATGTGTAATCTATAATAATTATTATATTTATATACATTACACACCACGACAATGTATAATTATTATGTATTTGAATTTTAGTTTTCCCTAAGTCCACTAAGCAAATAAATAATAAATAATGTGGTTATCAGTCGGCCGCTCGGCCGGTTACAGTTCTACAATATAGGTACGGAGATCGCCGTTCGCCGTTTGAAAATCGATTTAAACCGTAAATAATTCGCGAGGAAACACAACCGCTATAAATACCGCAGTGACCAAACCTAGAACCCGAGTATGGAAAAATTCTTCATTCTTTCGCCCATATACATCGATGCAATAACATTTGAAACAATCGGAGTCGACATAGGTACCTACATATATTATTTATACATAATATTTTATGAGTTCATTGGCACGAGTCGATGATAAATATTTACGCATTCATACAAAAGCCATGTTAATATATTAATATCTAATGATATTATATCGTTTTACTTTACGAATAGTTCTTACCGCACGTGAACACGTCCACGCCGCCTATTTAAACAGCTGTTTATAATAACATATACCTTACTTGATAAATAATTTCACACAAAATTACTTTTGCCTATCATATTAATATACAGAAACGATTTTCGATAAACTTGCAGGCGTTTTATTGGTTGTAATTTCACTAACCCGATCAACAAAAATCACATCATCAATCGCGTGTTTAATATTATGCGTTAATTATACTCGTTCGTACACAATAATGCAGAGATAATATATATTCATCAACGAAACTGTGTTCGTACAGTTAGTTGTATGCCATAATCTTGCAGCAATAAAAAAAAACGCATTTTTTAAAAACTAGTAAACTGCACAAAGAAAAAACAGTTTTCTTTCAAAAGCCCCCATCATCATTTAAATACTTTTTTTTTACATATAAGTAATAACTAATAAGTTTAAATCATTTAATTATATTATTAGAATAAAAAAATTATAAAACATTGCATCAATAATTATACATAATATATTATATATGATACACAGTATATATAATATAATATATAGTATATCTATATATTATACCTTCTGAGGATATATGTATAATGTTAATAAACTGGAATATTTGAAAAAAAAATGAAATATATTAAGTAATAACTAATACTATATACCACAGTAGTATGCAGTCATATAATAAGTGATAGTGCTATCGTGCAAACAAATCTAATTGAAAACCTGACTTTAGGGGTGCAGATGTTATGGGGCATATGCCCTAACTTGTATAATATATGAAATATTATATTATTATATGACGCCACTGATTTCTCAATTAATCAGGTTTAAGAAATAGCTGAGCGAAAACATCGGGACTTTCGACAAACACAGATGATTGATACAGTTATATTATGTGGTATATACGAGTATGTACAATAAAATAAAATAAATGATAGTTAAAAACCAAATTTCCTCCATAACAAGAAGAAAACTTCTACTGTGCAATATCGTTTTTACATTTTCAATAAAACAAATATACTTATTTGAGTTTAAAAAGCATAAAAACAATAAATTTTAAAACAAAAAGAACTTTTTCGTATTATTGATATCAAAAAAATAAAAATGACATTGCTCTATACAGTTCAATTATGTTTATGGTTAAAATTAGCAAAATAGTTAGAGTAATTCTATTATGCGCTAAACGGTTTTTAAAAACAATTTATGGACACTATAGCATCCTTTTAATATATAATTCAAAATGTCTTAGTTGAAACGTTTGATATGTTTTTTTTTCAAAACTGCGTTCTATGGATTTAAAGCAGCTAACATTATATTATAAGTTATAACTTTATAAGTAATAACTAATAACTATACATTCAATATTGATATTATTTTATCTCCTGCAGAGGAAACGAAATATGTATTCACACTCATATGATACATCGTATAATACAAATATATATAATATATATATATTATGTATATAATTAATAAGAGCGTACACGGTAGTCGATGACTTTCTAAAAGCTGAACAACAATAATAGCGTCGTAATGATACAGTGTGCGGTGGCGGGTGGAAGACGAAAAGCCGTATAATAATATTATATAACGTTGGGAGTTGCGACGCATATGGTCGAAAATCATTCTATTTCTAGAGTAGACAAAATAAAAAGACTAGCGACCTGAAGTTTGGGTTTTGTATTTTTTTTTAACCAGTCGCGTTAAGAATGTCATATAGTAGCAGCAACAGAAGCAGTAATGTCAACGACCCCATTACTTGTTTAGCGATAATTGCGAACGGTCGAAACTCAAAAGTTTTTATATACCCATTTCTCTTTCCTGTGCCCTGTCGTCTTACCACAGACTTAATTCCCTACGGTATATCGTCATCACTCTTCAGTAGCGATCGGTAGAAATCTTAAAGAAAATATATAGGTGCACTTGTAGTAAATTTGTAAAATTGTATAAGTAATAATATACTACATAGTATATCTACTATATAATAAGATTGTTTGACGTGCAAAGCATATTTAGGGAGGTACCTTTGGAATTAACTCCTCAAACAGAAAAAAAATACACTGCGATTTTCTTAAAACTATAAAATGTTTAAACACTTTTATACAAGTAACTGACGACTATCTAAAAATTATTATACATTTATACTACATAAAAACTGTACAAGATATTATTGAAGTCAATTGATAAATATTTTATCAACGAGATTTATAAATATATAACTTATCAAAAATTGTTAGTACAATAGTTATACTAAGTAAATTATGGCATATTATTATTTATTATGTATTTATAAAAGAACAGATATAATTTACTGCTGAAATTTCAAACAGATATTTTTCCTGTAAACCATGCATGGGGACACCATATATTATTAAAAATAGTATATATATAGTATATACTTTGATTAGTTTATTAACTGTTATTATAGTTATAATAATTTAAACAATTACCAATACCAAATTTTTAATTAACATATTTAGTATACGTTTTTGTCACGAATCTCATACATAGTTTTTATAGTATAATATTAAAAACACGTTCCGCGCGTGTTTTATCATGCGCTAACTGCCGTGGAACGATAATTTATTGATTTATTGAATTTATTTATTTATTTTTTGTTTAAATTATGAGTTTTGGAAAATAAATCAACATGTTTTTCAATATCATTATTGTTGTATATTGGTATAAAGTTTTCTAAACTAACTTAGAGTCACGTGACATCGTATATCTGACGTATGAATAATATCATTGACCGTTGTTATATATATCTACAGTCGTAAATTAATTTTGTTGATATCTATTTAGAGTGTTTATTGACTAAAGTCTATTATCATAATATATTATAATAACAATAATAATATTATAATGTACAATGTACGTTTATGCGTTTTTTATAATATTTTGTACTATAATAATATTATATACTTCGACGATTCCGTTTTATCCGATAAAACTCATTTCTCACAACACTCACCACTATAACTACAATGTATAATGAAATTTATAGAATTCATATAATATAACGTACCTACCTACATATTATAATACACACGCGTGCGGCTCAGCGACCAGGACTACTGGAATGCTAAACACGAGGAAAACACGCCGTGGCACACTTAAAAAATGTACTCGTCATTGATATACTTCACGATTACTCAATGAACCGACCGCGACGATAAAAAAAAAAATTATCATCGCACAATACGCCATATAAAACATTTATATACGGCATATACGCCACCAATTATATTGTGTGGGCCCCGCCCGCCCGCTAGCTAACTCGCTCTAGACGTCTTGTGGGCGGTCGCGGGGTGGGAGGGACTGACGAAGAGGGGAGGGCAAATTGGAGTAATTTTCGTACAAGTATTTAGGTACGCGTACGACGTGCGTATAGTAATTTATATTAATTCTGTGCGACTCGAACGTCTGGAACAGTTTTTTTAACGACACGCGTACACAATATACTATTTAAATATTACACATATTACATAATATATACATATATTGTAAATTGTGAGCACCATTATAATACCTATTATATACCTACATAACGTGTATATATTATAGGATATTATAATATTAAACTCGGAATGACGACATTTTATTAATAGCATACGTATTATAGGTACAAACGAGGAAACGAAAAAACACCCGACTTCCCGAGTAATAATAATTATAATTATGAAATAATTAATAATATTGTATTGTATAATGTGTAACGATTGTACATCTATAAGTTAATAAATGTATTAAAATATTTTAATTAAGTACATTACAGTATTATGTTTCCCAATTTATTGTTTAAGATAATTTTGACACGATATCCGAAATCAATCGTTAAAACTTATAATACTTAACAGTTAAAATTTATAATAATATTATACGTCGTACTAAAACGAAAATAATGACCAGACATTTGTTGTTTGTATATTGTTTTATGTTTTCGGTGACCATCAGTCCACCCGAACACGTCATTATCACCCACTTACCCCGCAACTCGTAAAAGGTCGCAAGTAATTTTAAATTATCAATAGTATTTTAATACTGCAACGATTATACAGTATTTTAAAATATAATCAAAGTATAAGATAACAGAATAAATTATATTGAAATTATTGTAGTTGTCGTAACTATTCGTGACCGCGAAAGCAACTCTGGAAAAACATAAATATTACGAGTTAAAACATTGTTATGACTCTGAAGGTACGGGTCAACGGAATTTGGCGAGAATTCGGGATATTCCTAAGAATTGCTAATTGGGACTATTGGTATGGCGCACTTGGAGTTTCTCGGCCGTTATGAACATTTTCGGAAAATTAATTTATTTTTAACGACAGTTTTACACTACACAATCATTATCACTACCGCTAATTTTGAATTTCACATGAAACATTTTTATCATCTGAATGTTTATATACAGTCATATTTGACTAATATTCATAATATGTAATATTTAATATACCAACAGTGAAACATCTAAATAGCGGATGGTTACCGAAGTTTTGTCTACAGCTATTTTGAGCTGTACATTTTTGAAATTCATAAAAGAAAAATAATAAATAGCAAAAAATATGCATTCATTTTTAATTGAAATATAGTATTATTATATTTTAATTTTTTTAATGATATAATATGTAATAGTGTAGGTATGCATAACAAACATATATACATAATATATAATATATATAGGTATGAATTTAAAAAAAAATGTTTAAAGAAAGGTATATAGGTACATAATTAAATGCAATTCAATTCGATAGGGAAAAATTGGTTAGCTTGGTTATTAGCTAGGTTGTTATCGTTGTTTTGTCATTATTTTAAAATTAAGATTAAAATAGGTATCCGCTATTCGTTTTCAAGTAAAAATTAATGAAAATGTCCTAGAAATCGTCCACTATTGGGAGATGTCTGTTAAAAAAAAAAAAAAATTATAATATGAACAATGTTGCAAACACATTTAAAATAAATTGATTCCTTTCCCGATAAAAAAAAGCATAGGTATACTAGGTATAAGGTGTGCCTTATAGGCCCCCCCAAGTAAAAGTCGGTAACAATTTTATATCCATCATTAAATTTTACATATTTATTTTGTTTTTTCAACCCTTAAGTTTATTTAGTAATCTTTTTCTTCGCTTTAACTGGCTATATTCATTATTTAATCATAAGTTCTGACTCCTTCATGTTTCTTAATTCGACTAATGTATGAATTGTGAAGCATAATTCTATAGTGTTCTTTTCTTTCTGTTATTATATCTCATAATATTATCAATTTATAACATTATAGAATTCTTCTAAGCGACTTAATACACGTTCAGTCATTTTCTATCATCTCCTCAGGTTAAATAACATCCTTCTCAAGACTTTTTCAAACAAATTCTCGTTTGTTTTTCACTCTTTCAAAAATCAAAATAAGTATGTCTGCTGCTGCACGCCAAGCAGCACGGAAATCTGTATCACGAAAGTAACAAAAAACTATTTGAGATGACACCAGGGCAATACGGCATGTATAATATTTAAATACATTATACATTGTAATAGGACATTCATCATAAATTGTATTCAAATGTGATCGAAAATCATATTAGTTATCAAATATAGATCCCGGGTTCATTACCAAGTTAAATTTGCATTGCAGAATAAGATAGCATATTATTATACTATTATTTATAGTATAGTATAGTATTTATTTAATTTATTCTGTGATATTACCAAGTAGCATACATATATAACGAACCATTGCACATATATAAGTATCATCGCATCACCTGTATAATAAGTCTTTGCCAATGATAGAAGTGTTAAAATGAATAAGTACAATTTCGCATCTTCCCACCATCATATTATTATCTATTCATTCAATCTTACCTTACCTATTTGCGGTCCGTTATCGTACATCATGTCAACGATGTCTATAATAAACGCTATAGAATATGGAGAGTAGAGGAAACTGTCACAATCCACACAACAGCATGTTGCTGAATACAGTAGGTGCTAAAAACAAAGCTAGACTCTTCGTTTATGAAAATTCATAGTTTCTGATAAACTTAATCATATTTACATAATCTGAAATCATATTACCAAAAGTTAAATGTAAAAATTAACAATAACAAATCTTCCTATCACGTATCACTCAAAAAATTAATTCTGCTAACAAAATATTTAAACAACCCGAAACAAAACCTTCCAACTCACTAAATAAATTCACAATTGTATACTACAAATCAAACCTTACACGCTGATTTGTAAATGAAATTTATTACATAATGCATTTAGAATGAGATGTGCAGTACTGGGCGGCTGGTTTGTGCGCAGGGGCGTGACTTTCACCGAAACGTTTGACGTCCTATATGATCGTTGCCAACGAAAACTCGACACCGCCATTGATATCATTTTGAATAAAATATTAAATCAGCTGTAAATCTTCCAGATGTTACTATGAATCTTTAAATTACCACACAAAAATCCTCACTAACATTAATCGGAACCTATTCATCACAAAATACTTTTTATCTAAAATCCTATAAGTGTCATCGGAGAATTCTCCAAATCAAGTACATTTTTAATGTTAAATCGTTCAGAAAATATCACTTATACATATAACATCTAATTCGGTTTTATAAATCAAAAAAAGTCTACCGAATTATCAACTGTTATATGGCATCTAATATTTTTATGTATATAAAACAGCCACTCACAGCGATATGCCGATATCGATATATATCATCTTTAGAAATTTTTGGTTTTTATAGGTATATTAGGTACCCTATATAAACCACACTACTGAGACGTTGTGTCCGCCGTATCATATGCGAACCAAACTGATATATTGCTGTATCTATAGCTGTAATGTTAATATACGTTAAAACTTTTTTGATTATTTTTTCATGAATATCACGATGATATTGGGAAAGTGATTCTTCTATAAAAAACGTGTATATAGGTACCTACAAAGATTTTTATCGAGCTTCTATGTTGAAGGTTGATACAATACATAGACGCATGATAGGATTAGTAGGAAAATGTTTGCAATTTATCAAAAATAACATTATTAAATATTCTATTTTTTATATAATACCAAAAAAAATGTAGAAATATATGATGTAGTAGAATTGTACACTTGTATACTTACTTCAAATACAAATATGTAACATCAAATAGTACTAGCGTTGAGGCACTTAACCTGGCAAATAGGTGCAATGTTCATCGCTGTATCGCTTGCACTTGTGGAACTTAATACATAAATTGTATTATTTTATAGTTCGTGCTCGCCTTTACACGTCACATATTTTACATATTCTGCATAACAGAAATCCAGCTAAAAACCATAAACCTTTTAGGGTCAAAGATTATAATAAAATTTAATACAGAAAAGAAAGAGAAGCCACGAATTCGACTGTTGGAGTGGCAGTATTAATTTAAAAAATATATTAAACATTACGAATAAAATACTCTCAATATGATCAACCTTTATGCTACCTATATCATTAATAATCTCAACTAACAAATATGAATTAAAAATAGTGTCAGCCTATAACCTGCAACCTAATTAAAATATCTAAAGACTAAAATTAAGACAAGTTAAAACTATTCAAATATCTCTAAACAATTCTTCTTTGGTAACTTAACTCTAAAATTCAAGTCTGGAGCTACTCGAAAACAATTCTAAATGGAACCAAACTTTTTCAAATAGCATCAGAATTTGGTATAATTATAACGCTAATTGCTCTAATATCAAATCTTACCATCAAGTCTTAAACAAGCTAAATCCGGAACACACGCCAGTCATTGTCAGCTTAAACGTACTATTCATAACAGCCCAGCCTATCCTAAAACTCATAAACGATCCAATGAGTTGAAAAAAGCTTAGAAGAAGATAAAATAAATAAAAATTTCAATAACACAAAAAGATACTAAAATTTAAACGATATAAACTCTACCATTGAATTTCTAATGCTTAACGGTAACGACAAAAACTCAATATCCACTGTGATGAATGTGCTGATTAATATAAACTAAAATTACCATCATTCTATCACTGACTCTCTTTCGTTTCCAATTCAAAACCTTCTAAAACAAAATCAAAAACGGGAAAAATCTGGCAGAACACTAAAAATTCAACCGTGAAAAGAAACCTAACTACCTCACTAGAATAAGTACATGGGAGCTAGCAACATCAGGTACAACTTAAACTGTGAAAAGAACTATAAAAATCTTTACCTTAAAGCGATACAAAGATCTTCAGTTCATTTGCATTGGCGACTAGTCAAAGTCCGCGTTAAACGTACGATTCCGCCCCCTGATATCATACTGTACAATCATAAAATTATATTTTAGGTAACGTCAACACTCAAATAGGCGCGTGTTTTTAATTTTTTTTTTTTTTAGTCGTCAATACCTAAAGTATTTATCGTGTTAAGTGAAATCTATAGAAACACGGCAAATTCGTTATGTGTACTCGGCTATTTTTAAATATTGCGCCAAATAAATGTGTGGTACCAGGTGTTGTACGCTTCGTGGTGGGTGGAGTCATCAACCGCCAGTACGTTTAACGCAAACTCTAAGCTGTATAGAATGAAACGAAAACAACGACTCAGTAAAATGTTTTAGAATATTACTGGACAAAAATTGATAAGGAAAATTCACTTGAACAAAAAAAATTAAGATAAAAATATAGAAGAATGAACACCCTCTATCCATTAGTAAATTACAAATCTACACTATATAAAATCTTCAATCCTACTGTATATATACCTTATTATGCATCTATTATTTACATATTATGCTTGATCAGTATAGACGTATACTGCCTTTACTACAACAAATAAATAAAATTCAAATCCTCTAAATAAGTCCCCGAGAAAGAACAAATTCGCATGGTTATATTTCTTTCCACGATTCATGAGGATTGAGGAACAAGCAAATCCACAAAGATACAGGAATACCTCTCCTTCAGGTCTCGATAAGATATGATATGATATGATATGTCTGAATATATGTTCACACCAACTTCAAAATCTCCGAGGAACTCAAGGAAGTACAGTTCTATAACATAGAAACCAAAACAAATAAATTTAAATTAAAACCACAAGAGTACAAGACCTACTCTTATCAGATTATAGCGAAAACTATGAATAAAATCTGAAAACACATCATAATCAATAGTTGAATGTAAAAACTATCCATGCATTATATTATTACACATTTATAAGTTGTAATTAATTTGTAAAATTTGTATGAGCACGAGATATTATGTTGATACTTTTTAAATAAAATAAATTAAAATATACATAATATATTATATAGGTACCTAATATTACGTTATGATTTATTTATAAAGAATTACGAGAGTACCTAGTTATAAAATATATAGCTATTATGGTATACTTTATTATATTACGCAATACCATATATTTTGTATCACTCTACACTAAAAATCTGAGAAGTCGCTCAGCTGCATAGTAGGTACCTATATTTCAAGTGGCACCTCTTGTTATTGAGTAGGTTACATCAATGAATATACATTTGAATTCGATGATTAATCAACGGTTCTGAGCAGAGAGGATGTGTCAGCCACTATTTTTAAGAATATTATATTATATTTATATATATAATATATATCTATTATAATATTTCAATTAGTATAATAAGTTATAGGTAACCTACTTGTTATAAACGAGTTAAAACTCGTCATGCGACATGCACAAGACGAAATATTATAGGAAATGCAAGAACAAAATAATATCGAATATATTACACTACCTAGTTCTGGTAAGTATACGATCGTGTGAGCATGCAGAGCGTGAGTCATTCGAAATACGGAAAAGTCTAAAATTGTAGTAAATATTATGTTTTTTTTTTCGAGTAAAAGTATTTGTATTATTCACTGTAAACATAAAACAGTGTATTATTGTGAAGACAAAAATATGGTTTATGATTCTCGGTAAACCACTACTATTCTGACGACGGATATTCCGAAACACTATTCTGGTGTGCACTGACGTAATCTGACGGAAAATAAAAAAAGCTAACGTTTCTCGGAAACCGATTTCTATAAAAAGCGAAAAAAAATTCATAACCGTGAAAACTTTTAACGTTTTCTCGTTAAAAGCGTAATGTATGCACTGCAGCAACGCCGCTCGCAAACACTATAAAATAAAATGATACTACATCGGCGTCCTTGGTCAATATGCAGCGACTATAATATATACAGGGCGGGCGTTAGTGTGTAAGTTTCCCCCGATAGTCCTCATAAATCCTAATATTGTATACAGAATGACACAGGGAAACACCACCAATTATATTATTATAATTTTGTATTATGCTCTGCGTTATTGGAGATAAGGTCGCGCCGAGTAACTTCGGTACATATCTTGGAATAATATTGTGTATTCGATCTATAGGGAAGGCATTTTACTATTTTGGTCATGTTTTAATAGTCAAACTATTAAGGTTGTTGTGAATCATACAGTTTTCATTCAATTTACACGATTTCATAATGGCCGTCAGCTAGCAGCAAACATTTAAATCGTATTTCTAATATAAAAATAATATAATCAAAAATATTTAAAAAAAAAAAAAAAAATTCAATTAATCGCACTAGTCTAAAACGCTGAAAGTTTATTATGGTCGAGTTTTTTTTATACAAAAGATCATATTGGTGTAGTGAAAGGCGCCTCAATGCAAACGCATTTAAAAGCCACCATCCCAACTTCATATCCTGATACCGTGGTTTTATGTGTGAGAGAATATTTGTTGTTGTTTTTTTTATCCGTTGGAATAATAATAATGGTGATGTGCATCACATATACGTGTCAAACTCGCACTCAGCTGGAATTTCGATCGTAAATAGTATTTAAAAATACATTTCAGACGAATCAAGGTTGCGTATATATGGTACGTCACGCACTACAATGATTTATGTTGTTATTTTAAGATTTATAGAGTTCGCTCGCCGTGTGCGAATACGCGCGATCAGAGCGTCCGCGACGTGAATAACGAAACGGGATCTTATATATATATTGCCGACGAAGTCCGATAAAATAACAAATTCTCCTCCCCTTCTAACCGTTAACCCGTTAAAGTGTTCCCGGATATTTAGACTATAAGTCAACGGTTTTCGTCGTCGTTGTTTATCTCAAAGGCTACTCTTACGCATTACCCACACCACGCCGACATATTATAATGTATAAAATATTGTCGGTACCTGGAACTATACAATATTGGGCAAAACTCAACTCGATTGTGATCATTTGTCGAAAAATTACATTTATTTTACGACGTTGTGCAAAATCGTTTCAAATAAGTGCATTATCGGGACGTATGGTGGCGGGGTACTGAATGCACAGTAACGCGTGGGCTCTAACGACCAGTCAGACTATAATATAATATAATGGATGGGGGATAATAATATACACAGCAATAATATAATAATATACACAATACTATATTATTATAAGAAGCATATGGGCCGATGACCGGACATGCGAACAATAATAAAGTCAGATTATTGTGCGGGGGATGGTGGGAAGGGTGTCGAGACCCAGACCGGAATTCAGTAGAAGTCACTTACGCATTCGATACGTTGCATATAATATGTAAATTCATGACACACTAAATGTACATTCCCGAGTAGTTTATACATAGATATACTGAATAATTAAAATATGAATTTGTTCCTGGACATTTTAAATGTACATAACGTCATATGAATTGATTCCGATGAATTTTCAATACAATAATAAAAGTATATTATTACAATTAAGTATGTATTATTTTTTTAACTATAATTTTAAAATATTATTATATTCTTAACAGATCACAAGTTCCTTCCCAGTTCCCACAGACTTGAGAAGTTTCAACAATTCATTCCTATAAGCATGCGTGATTAACCGAGTCATTATAACTATTATAGGTAAGCAGTAATCTATAATTATTCGTACTTGTCAGACGTCAATACTAAATATTTCTAAATAAATTAATAAACAACAGTTATAAAATAAGTACCTATATAATAATCGTTTTATATACTACAAAATAACTTGAAATGAATTTAGAAAATATATACCTACATAATAAAAACAAAAAAAAAATTTAATACCTATAGTTAATTTTTATGAAAAATGTTTTCGACAAAAATGATTTCTATATTTTGTGAGAATTCAAAAACGAATATCTGTAGAAACTTGAAATTTTAAACAAATATTTAATTTATAATTTTATTAATTATATACTTGGTACAAAATTGACTTAAAGCAGTTTGAGTTATATTTATAATTTTTTTTTTTAATGTCATCAAAAATACTTTCCTTCGACCAAAAAGATTAAAAATATATTATAAAAATCGTAATAGAACGTTCATATTATTACTACAGAAATTTTAATATCAAAGATACATAAGCATACCATTTTCTACAAACATTTTAAGTTAAGATTTGAAAAAATTCGATAGTCATAAGAAATTTGCATATAAAAATGTATGTAATGTTTTTATAGCTAAGGCTTGATAATTGAATAGAAATGTCTTTATGAGTAATAATTCATACTGAAACCAATATTATTCAGAAATTTATAATTACAATTATTTTTATAGACATTTGAACGATATTATGTATTTTATAATAAGTAATAAATATGTCAATTATTTTGTTTAACATTATTTGTGGTGACTAAAAACTTTTATCTATATTATAAATGTTATTACTTATTATGCGTAATGACATTTTCAAAATCTACAAATTAATTTTAAGATTTTATTATTATAGTTTTTATTTATACCTATTCATTATGTTTTACGATAAAAACGTAAAGTGGTATTGACTGAAAAATTAATAACAATAATCTAAAATAGTATAATATATTAATAATATAATAAATGTAATGTTTTCGCTAAAAATTAAACCAACCTACTGTATATTACTAATAGTAAAATAAATTACTTTAATAGAAATATTAATAAACATATCATTAAATATATAGCCATATAGGTAGTTAAGTGGTGTAGGCACTAGGCTGACTACTCAAAATCGTTTTTCGTATACAATAATATACCATTGAATTCAAATTTAACACGTATATTATACAATGATCCACTCGACACGTATTCTGTACAGCAGAATGGTACTTCCCCACTTTTTTAATTTGTTTACCAATCAAAACTTTTCCTTTTAAGCTGTTTTTCTTCAATTTAAAGTGTGTTTCTTTATTTTAGATATTACGTTTCACGTTGAATCTATTTTTCAAAAATAAACTCGGCAGAGTAGAATACAATCAAACGATTCGCAACAAATTGTAGTTAGTTCTGAAGCAGATGAACAATTTGCAGATATTTTCGATGGAAAATCACAGTTATCGGATACCTGTTAATTAAACCTATAGTTTTACGATGATCACTGATAATTGATAAATAATTTTTATCGGGAACTAGTTCGTATTCACACATAGGTACGCGGTTAATTTGAACTCAGTAACCAATTCCGCATACGTTTCCCATTACGGGGGCCATCAAAATAATTTACGCACAGTGCGCGGTGCAAGGTTGTTTACGAGTAAAAACAATTTTAATCGCATACATTAAAATATTAAATTGACGGATAATTGGATTCCTCGAAGCCGATAATGCCATAATTTTATTAATTTTAAACACATGGACGGCAGTGGCGAAATAGGTGCGTATACGGCGGTGATGATTTTAATATAATATTATATTTTAATAATTATACTTATACACACGGACACACTATACGTCTATTATACTCGACTATATTAAGTTCTGCCTATATAAAATTAAACATTACAGCGTATTCAATATTATAAAATACCTTCTACCACTTTTCGAGTTGTTGGGGGTAGGTACAACGAATAATACCGTTACACCGCGCGTTGTAAATTGTAATATTATTTAATACAAAAACAATATCGGGAGAATAAATGGGTAATAATGATATAAGTAGGTACATAGGTAGTGCGAGTCATAAAAACCAACATATCGTCGAAATTCCTTCGATCCGAAAGAAAAAAATAACTCGTTAAAAAAGTCAACACGTATCATAATATCGTTACGAGGAGTAAAATATAAATTCTGAGGCATAGTATAATATAGTCTCGTCATGACGACGTACATATATAGACGGACGATGGTATTTTTGTTTATTATTATTATATTGTTGTTGCCAGTAAACGGATTTACGTCGTCGGATAATCATCGCCGGTGAACCGTGTGGTGCCCTGCTACACGCGGTGGGAGGGGAAATAATAAAACTCGAGCGGGAAACCTATATAATATTACAATACGTATATAACATGGTATACGAGAGCGGTGAGACGGCTCGGCACTATCTATACCTCGGTCACGGTTACACACCGCGCGTCTCGGCGACTCTTCTCCGCCGTCGACATCCCTCTCACCGGCGGCCGATCGTATAGGTATTATTGCAGGCCTACACACGTACGATATATATATATATAATATTGCACGAACGGTTTTGCCGCGCGTATTGATTTTTCACCGACCGAGCCGCCGCCGCCGCCGGGGTGTGTCTGCGACGGCATTATACAAAACTGACCCGGGTACGACCGCGCCCTTTTCACCCTTACCGCGGCGCGTTTTGGCGGCAAACACGCAGCCGACGTGCGTACGTTACACTCGGGCCGAGGGCTGACAGCAGCGCCCGACGACGACACGACGACGACGACGACGACGACTACGACGAGGGGACGACCGAGCGGAACGAACGCCGCCGCCGCCAGACAAGAGTTCACTGAACCTTTCCCCCCGGTCGTCGTATACGCCACGTGCAGCAGCAGCCTATACAGGACCGGAGGTGATGACGGCGGTGGTGCCGCCACCGAGGGGGGAAGGGGCGCCGTCTGGGACGGTATTACACGGTCGTATGGCTCGGCGGCGGTTAAATACTACGCTCGCCGTCGCGTGTGTATTGCGCGTATATACCTTCCCCAAAAATGTATAATATACATACATACACTTATCACGTGCACAGTCATTCAAAATTTCAAATTGTTATTATTATACGAAACGGTCGTCGTCGTCGTCGTCGTCGGCGGCGCCGCGCATCTCACGTGACCGTCCGCGCCGCGCGTCCACCATAATATCACACCGCATAATAATATTATAATTTATGATATTTTTATCGTGTAATAAATTATCATAACATTACGGACTATACAGGTATAAATAGTGTGGTATACCCCGCGACTCGTACTACAACCCTCGTCTGTAAACTGGATTACCTATATATATATATATTATATATGATGTATTCGGCCAGGAATAACTGTTGAAATTATTCGCGCTAAACTTTGCATCAGACGAAATCAGCTACGTTATTATTATAACCGAGAGGCTGTGATGTCTGTCGAAGCCAAACATTTAACCAGACGCTTCGGAGAATTATTCGATTTCGATATTATGTAAACGCCGGTCTATATACTCGATAATCGCACGTGTTTATTATTGGTAGACCACCATATTATACTATAATATTAACACCTCGAACTTTTGGTGAAATGTTTTCACCGTTGAGTTATTACGACAACACGTGGTGTTATTCTGGTACTTAATTCTGACGAAATTATTATTAGGATATTTCGGTGTATTTCGGTGTGTTTCGGTGTATAAGGTCGTCGAACCCGAATTCCACAACCTACATTTTCTGAAATTACAAATTTTCCGAGAAACTTTTAAAAATGTCGTCTTATTTACGGATCTGACTCAATATATTATCTTTTAATATATTAATAATATATTACGTGAACGAAGAAGAATCGGCAATGTTTTTAAGTGTTTTGGGGAATTCGATTACAGCTAGAAGTGTATTTTGAATCTCGCGCGAATGGAAGAGTTTCGAGTGGATAAAAGTACGTCGGTGTAAGATAATATAATATTATGTCAATAATCATCGACATTGCGGTATACTTCGAATAGACATCATATCCTTCACTGTTTGAGAAATAAACTCGGCTAGCTTTTATGTGCACCGTGCAAGTACAGTGGACATACTCGTGAAAAGTTTGACTAAGATATCCGGGGAGATAAATTATTTACATTATTATTACAGTATTATTTACAATTATTATGTAAGGTTTTACTCGGTCGATACGATTGACGTCTGTCTCTCTCTCTCGATAATGATTTTTTCCCAGAATTCGACGCTCCTCCATGTTTTTGGCGGGAACGCAATATAGCAAATTCATAATAATAATATAGACATTCCTATGAATCGAGTATCAACTTTTATAAGCATGGTCGGCTACTCCTTGGAAACGTCGTCGACCGAGTTTTCGACGAATTGTAAGTATATAAATATTTGTTTTATAATACACTGCATGCGCACATAATAGGAGAATAAACACACACACACGAACATATATAAATTATATACATACATCTATATTTGAATAAATTACTCGGTATGTATATTATGATTTTGACAAATTCGATTTCCCCACGCACGGTTGTTGTTTGTACACGGCGGCGGCGTATATTTATACAATACGAAAATTATTAAAATATTCGACGAAGCCCAATAACCTCGACGACTGCTACGGAACGCTGCGAAGTTTTCCTGTTATTCGCAAAAGAGTAAACACGCCAACCATTAGCTATAATATCATAAAACACACACACACACGCGCGCCGAGAGAGAGAGATTGGATTTCGTTTCTATATACCACGCGTCATTCGATTTGTTCATAAATAGATGGTAATAATAATAATATTATATATTATTGGTGTATATAATATTATAAATACACTCGATAGTTATCCGTGTATACAACAGCAGAGCAGTAACACATAATATTATATTATATTATATACTATATAATATACCTACGCTTGGCCGTGGGAATACCTGTTTGTTTTTTTTCTCAGGGGCGGTAAAGTCGAGAGTTGGTACACATTATACATGTAGAATATATACGCGCACGCGTGTTTTTTTACGCGGTCGTAAAAAAAAAAAAAAAAAAACAGCAGTGTGCGCTAAGACGCGTTGTCTGCGACGGAGGAGCGACCTCGTCGCGTCGGTTATATTATCGCGCACGCACGTACGTGTGTGTACAGGAACACGATACGTATATATATAGGTACATAACATATAACAGTGGGTACGACACACGTGTATTCCGTGTCATCTCATCTCCGCGACACACACGACGACGACGATGTACATCTCTCTCTCGTCTCTCGCATTGCGAATTTATCACACCGTCCGGGGAAAATCACACTCGGTTCGTATACGCTCCCCGAAAAGTTTATAGAGACGGAATAACAACCGTATACGCTCTGCAGCATACGAGTATATAAAGTATAATATATTATATGCTGTTTATTACGTATAAAAATAATGGATTTACAAAGTGTTTTAAATCTATTTTTTTTTTTCCAGAAAATATTAAGAACGCCTTATTAGTAATTCACAGAATTTTGCACTAAATTCTCATCCCTGTAAAGATCATAATATATTATTATAATCGATTTAAACAGTTCGTAATAACTAATAATAGTATCCTGGGTTAAGAGTTAAATGTTGAGGTGGGTTAAGTATGACATTGTGACATAACGTGCGAGGAGTTTTCTTCTCGTCTGCTGCAAAAAACTAGTTCAATACGCCACTAAATATGTATGGTCCAGATGGCCAAGGGACGTGGGAGGTAGATAAACGACAAATCGTACTTCGATTAATGATCGCGTAGGTATATATTATACATTTTAGACGACGATTGTTGTTAAAATGATATTATACGTGCGCGTTGTTTGTAAATTGTTGTCGTATTTTATTGCGCCTATTGCTATGGCCTACCACAAAACCTGTATAATTTGCGCGAAACAATTTCGACGCTGCAGTGATAGGGCACAGTAGAGAGAGCGGCGGCGCAGACGACCACGTTTTACGCGCTGCACGTGGAAACGCAATAATATAAACGTGTATCGTAAAAAATTTCCGTTTTTTTTATTATATTATAATGATTGGGGGAGGGGGAGGGGGCAATTATATGATGCATACGTATGCACACGCGCGCACTAGTCGATGACCGCTAAATTGTTACACTCTACGAACAACCGTGTCTGACCGCACTAAAATAACGCCAAGTAATTACTAAATATAATATATTTATATCGTGTTATGCTAGACGGACGATAGAACCCAAATCCAAAATTCTTACATGTACCTATATAATTTATACCTGTATTATACGCAAATATTCGTCGCCAATATTTTTTTGAATCTATCCTTTTGGGTGCCTGCGGTTTTGAACCACAACTGCTATCCCGTTTGATCAACTGACACTTTCAGTGTAAATGATTGAAATAAATGGGTATATATATTTTCGGGGAGGAAATTACGATAAATAATGCACGTAGTCAGTTTCCAAGACAACCATCGACACTACGTTTCTACAACTCTTCGCAGACCATTAGACATGCATTTGATTATCAATAATAAACATACAATACTGTATTATAGGTATTGTATTATTATATTATATTGTGTTTGTTATACAACGTTATTTACTTACGCGATTCGATCAGACATACGTTATCCTCGTGGCTTGTGAATATTGTGGATTTTATAGGCACTTATATATTTTTGTTTTGCCGCCGCGATTGAGTGTTTCCTGAAAATAGTCGTTAGTCAGTAAAATGATGATATGAGTACATAAATATAAGATATTAATGTATTATGATCGTATAATAGTGAACAACAATTTTATCATAGTTCGTTTTACGAAGGAGTAATAATATATTTTTACAGAACTTGTGTAATGAGCAATTATAGCAGTATGAAGTGGGTAGGTTAGGTATGCACAGTGCACACATATATAATATAATATGTATATATATATTTAGAAACCAATGATCGCATGTTCATGCCCAAGATAAGTATGAAATTAAAACTATTTATCAATAATAGTTGTTTTTCTATCATGTTTATGTGTAGAAACTATTATACCTATTATATATATATATGTACATATATTTATAGTAATTGTATGTGTGTTCATGACTATATTAGTAACGTGACTATACGCGTTGTGTACACTTGTGTTTCCTAAACAGAATAAGTGACAGTGTATAAATTACTATCTAAGGGCTCCAAAAATAAAAAACTGTTACTGTTAGTTTGGCTTAGTTTCAGGTGACCTTTTATGGTATGGTCTGTAGACGTATGGTTACGGATTTTTAACACAATCAAGTAGCGAGACTAGGGACAGATCCAGAACGAAGATCTGGGAGGGGATCATTTGAATGTATGCTACACAAATATTTATCTTATATACATTTCATAGGTATTAAGTATTATATAATTATCTTAATTATCACTTGTTGTTAGGTAACTTATCATTTAGAGAAGGTGTAATGACTACATTACACCAATGTAGGTACAAGTATAATAAAATAACTATCAATGAATAGAAATATTAACATTTTTCACCCTACTCTAATTCTCTCCAACTATACAGGAACCGCAGCTACCCTTGTCTTATACCTCTACACGATCTTGTCCACCCATCTCTCCTTAATTAGCACCAGCTTTTACATAATATATACTATACTACAGTAAAGTTATTACTTATTAGTTTATAGTTCCATATGTATAGACTATATTATTATTTCAATATTTCAGTAAACCTGTAAACGCCAAGTTATTGATTCGGAACTCATTTTTTCCTTATCAACAACTTCGGCTCAAGTACCTACATAAACATAATATAAGTACAACGTTTTTAAACACAAACAAATATTTATTGTTTTTGAAATCGTGCTATGGTTTAGTGACGATAATACACTACAACTGACTCACTTGTACGAGACAAAATGTTGTAATAATATAACTATTGTAATTTGTAACTATAACAAAAAAAAAAAAATACTTAATATTATTCTAATAACCCAACCTTATATAAATATTAAATAATAAGTAATAACTATTAATATTTAATATTATATAGTATGAATACTGTGGGACCTGACCGGCCGGCAGGCAACGATTGTGCAGAGCTATACATGGAACATGAAGTCATTCTCGTACGGGAGAGCCGATGAGGTCATTCCTACACGGGTTTTTACTTTTTTTGAAAAATGTATGTTACAGGGAAACGTATTATGTTTGTTTGTTTTAGTAATTTACGTGTACGTATTATTACACAAACCAATAAATAATAACGACACAATATGAAATTTAATACAGGCACTATTAACACCGTTCGTGTAGAGTATTTAGTACATACGTAGTATAGATATAAGATGCAGCGTCAAGTACATGGGTGTTTACAAAACAAACAAAACCTATTCGATTTTATGTTGGACTGAAGCAGTATAAGGACTAAGACAATTCTGTTCACAGGTATTTCAGATTTAGGTGCACAGCGCACGTTATATCCCATAAACAGATTAGAGAAATATTAAACATGACATTCCAAATTTTTATTTAACTGTTTAAAAAAATGAATGAAAATTGTCCTTACTTCTTAGTATCGACAAAGGGAAACTTGAAAAATATACGGTAATTTAAACAAGCAGCTTGATTTTGTTTTGATTTTAAGCATTTCCAAAATATTAATTAAAACGTTGATGACTTTTTTTTTTTATTAAAGAGTCATAATGTGTGAGTGGAAGATAATTAATTTTACAAAACACAATATGATGTACATTTGAAACACAAAAACAAACGTTTTGTTAAAGACGGTTAATTAAAATAAATGCATACTTTAAAATCTCAAAACAGGTCATTACTCACTATGCTATATCGAAATAATTATTTATTTATTTATTTGACGCCAATCGGCAGTTTAAAAATATACAGTAATGGGATAGGTACAGAAAAATTACAATAATAGTAGTGATTAAAACAAAACAAGTAAACATAGTAGTTTACAGTATAATTTAACTAAATATTGTTAAAATAAACAAATAGACCTAATAAGACTCGTTTCATCTAAACATGTGGTTATCTGGTCATGATGTGCATGTGGTTTTACGTGAATATTTTTGATATTTGATCTATTCGAGTAGCACCGAACACTAAAAAAAAAAAAAAATAGTCGAAATAAAAAAGTGAATATACCATTATAGTGCGTGATAACTATACTTTGAATAAAATATAGTGATAATATAATTTGTATAGTATATAACTAATTTTACTAATTACTAATAAGTAATAACTCTCTGCCTTCAACACAAGCTTTGCTTAGATAAACTAATCGTTTATTACATTAAATTGTTTATACTTTATATAGGTAGTCAAATATATTTGCAAAAAAAAAAAAGTCAAGTATGATAAAAAATTATTTTCGAATTCCACATCAGTAGGACATTAGATTAGCACAATAAAATTACTACTATAGTATAATATAATATTACTGTTAATAATGCCGAAAGACATAATACGTGATTTTTTTACGGCAATTTATTAAACTGCACTATTGGTGTACAGTGTACACATTGTTCGTTTCATTCTCTAGGGAGTAGTTATTGATGTAGAAAATCGAACCGGTGATTTTCGGCATTCGATTAGGTTACTAAGCACCTACCACCGCTAATTAATAGGTACCTAATATAATTTTGTAAAATATGAAATAACTATATGTATACCTACATAAACGGTTCCCGGAACAGCGGACGCGACGTTCACAAAAATTGCCATTACGTACACGAAATATCGTTTGTCTATAGCAATAATTGTTTGCAATAACACTACTGAATAATAACACTTAATTACCTGAACCTCCCCGAGGGAAAATCAAACGGTGCCGCTTTACTATATGGACTACGCGTACAGCAGTTGTAATACGGCCTAAGTACAAATCGATCCATATCGCTTAATGGTGAGAATAACACTACGTATATAGGTAAAATATAATATACTATTTATGCAGCAAATTCTATGAGCATAAAAATAATAATATGCAATGTTTTAATGGTATATTAATACAAACGAAGTGATATCACGAGTGCGTAAAATATCGTACAGGCTGTAACATTGTTTAACGGTTATTATAATAATACAACATTGTTATTTATTATTACAACAACTGCGTCGGCACAATTATTAGAAACTATTCGAGAATTTGATTTATCGGGATTGAAACGCACAAACGCAATACACATTGGTAACAAACACTGTATCGCGGCGTTTCTCAATTTCAATGAATAATTAAACAATTATAATAATAAATAATAAATACATCAATAAATAATAATGTTATCGCGTCTGAATGGTTGGATGAACGCCCGTTACATTGATAATATTCGCGCCGTTTACGGCCGCGCTTAGATATTTTAACAATTAACAATCGATATGATATAATGTGTAAATATAATGTATTATATTATATTACACACTGCTCTGCACGTTATATATGTCTATTGTTTATAATATAATAAAACATGAAAATGTGTATCGTGTAAATAACATAATAACAACCTGAGCGATAATAATATTATATAGAATTGACGACCGGGCAAAACAAGGAAGTGAACAGGTGGAAAGGTGTTGCCGTGTGTTGGGTTCAACGGCACGGCGACAAGGCTATATTTTTTTGATTTTAAGATGTTTAATTTCGAGGATACGAATCTCGTTAGTGAATGTGGTACAACTATACAGCTGTGGTCTATACACAATATAATACACGATATTATTATCTACACCCAAACGAATCGTTGATACGTATCACAGGTGTGCGTTTCACAGGTTTAGTATAATATTATGTGTTATTCAGTGGCGTATATAAGGGGGGGGGGTAAGGGGTTTAACCCCCCCTGAAATGTATGGTTGGTATGGGCGTTAATTTTAATTGTTATAATATTATATATCTAATAATATTATCATACATTTTTTTAACCCCCTCCGAAATTGATTTCTATATACGCCACTGGTGTTATTATTTGACTATACAGATGTTATGACGATTTCGCGAACACATATTTTTTAAAAGCACTTATTTATGGTTATATAATATGGGAAAACGATTGTTTTCCGTACGGGTCTAACAGGAAATGGCAACGATCCTAGACACAAGTCTCTCCGGGCCACTAATATTGTGTTATTTTGTCAATAGATCACGTGTTTGTTTTGTTGGTCGACAAAACAAAACAGTCGTCTGTCGTTGTTGTTATTGTTCATCGGAATTGGTTTACAACAATACCATACACACTACTCGTATTGTCATTAAACTATCATATTATATTGTTTGTTAACCAAATGTATTTTTCCGGACGCGAGCAGTTGTTTTATTATTATTTTGAAGTTCATCTGTTACAACTTATTATATTATAATAGTATAATACGTATAAATGCAGGTGAAATATACGGTGCCAGTCGGAACTGTACACAACACGGAGATCATTCGATTATGTGGTTAGGTATTAGAGTAGGTAACGGAGAATCGATAAATTATCTGGTCGACGATGTTTTTCGTTGTAGATAATCTTAAAATAAAACTGACAATTATTATTGTGTTATATAGTAATATATACGACGCACATAATGTTTTAGGTCTGTCTGTTCGACCACTGAAAAAGATAAAACATAAAATGACAACAAACTAAATAACAAAAATCTATAAGGCTGTACGCGAAACATATTATATCATTTATATCCTGCAATCGTGGATTGATTATAATTATGTAACATCTTAAACGGCGGGCTTCAATTGAACTCAAACAAACATAACATCGAACCGAAGTCACCAACCAGCGACCAAACCAAGAATGTATTCACACTTTTTGAGCGTTCGACTTTCGACGTGATATTTCTTTTAAACATTTCTTTACGATTAAAAACATTAACTGATTTACTACCTACAATTATGTACAGTCATATTATTAACTCGCTATGTATACGTCGTTACTGACAAAATCAACGACCCGCTAAATTTTATTAATCAAGAGTTCGTAAAATATGTGATGCCTATAATTATATCGTAATCATTCATATATACCTAGGTATAGTCAAATTATATGCTGTTTATCACTGCCAAAAATAATATTTTAAACCTAGTCCTATAAACTCCCAAGCCTATGTACATAAAATGGGATGGAAAATATGCAATTTATATACACTAGCCTAATATTGCTCAATACAAAAAGGGCACAATATATTCATGTGAAATGGCGACTGCGGATGATGAGGTGTAACCTACCTTTTATACTATTATTATATAGTATAAAATATAAATTATTATGTACAACACTCAGAATGGTGATGAACGAAGAACGATGAATGATGAGTGATGACATTTCAAATTGTCGGATGAGGTATACAGTTAGGTATACGTATACATATACAGTATGTGTGTGTTAATATTGTGTAAAGTGTAATAGGTATTCCGGTTTTCTTTCGTCAAGTTTTTAAAATTATTTTCCTAGAAATGCAGAACTGTATCGTGTTTTGAACGTTTGATGGCTCAGGGTACAGAAAAAAATGTTAATTTATTAAGCTTGTAGCTTTTCACTTTTCAGTTCATAACAACTATCCTATTCGATAAATTTAAACGTTACCTCGTTTCTCCCTGCAAATGGTATTTTATTTTTTATTTCAAAATGGCAGCTGTACCTATACTTATTTCTCAATTAACCAGCATCTAAACATCGCATTAATAGGTACCTATTATAATACATTGATTAGATAATTACAGCAGTCTATGTATGAGCTTCACTATTATATGAACGGCACTTATATTATTATTAATTTTTTTAAACTTGAATATCGTGATAATTCGCTGTTATATAACTTTTAATTACTCTTTCATTACATAATTAATAATTATTGACTATTGTACTAAATATTATATCATAATATTTGTATACTCGCGTTACTAACATTTTATCATTATTTTCATATTTTGTTTTTATCTCAACACTCTCAATAGCTATTTATATTTAATCATCGATACACAATAGTTCAGTACAGTTTTTTAAAGTAAATATTAAATCACCCGAAATTTCCCTTTTGTTTATACACAGAAATACAATTTTTTTAGAGTATAATAATTTTTGAAAACCGTGAAATGTAACAAATTTAAAAAATACCTCATGATTCATAAGTGACAATAAATTAAATGTAAATAGTAACCTTCAGAAATAATCGCTGGTACGTAGTTAATAAATTACCCTGTGAGTACGTATTTTCCAATATAAATACTATTAGATCATTTATTATTGAACGCGTGTTTTAAGTGGCTCGTTAAAAACTTGCAGTTGCATAAACAAATATAAAAATAAAATAAATCAATAATTGAAGTGCGCGTTTAAAGTTGCAAAATTGTTGCTGACTTTAAACTAAAAAAAAAAATCTCTCAGGGCTCTCGAACGAACACATAATTATATAAACTTCAGAGAGAACGCCGCCGTCGTCATTCGCGGCACGCAAAGGAACGACTTTATCGGCGATCAAAGTACACGTGTGTTTGCATTATTTTTTTTTCGATTCTTGTATTGCTCTGCAGTGTTACGGTTTTATTCCTTTTACGCGTTTTCGTTCAAAATTTACGATTTTTACATAACATTTCGCTCCGCAGCACGTGCTGACATGCGCGAGGTGAAGGGGGTCAATTAATACAGTTTTAAATACGATTTTTGATCGATCGATAAAAATTCTTAGTTTTTTTTTATGCGTTTTCCGATGTAGCATAAAAGTGGCAGTCAGTTGCATTAATAATTTACATTATACATCATACGAGTATATGTAATATTTAAAACTATAACGCACTACATTAAAACGTATATTATATACTTTAATCGTACACCACCGTCGCGTAAACGCCGTAAACGAACAAAAGTACGATAAAAAAAAAAAAAATTTAAAGCGCGAGCACACAAATAGGTATTACTTATATTATTATTATTATTATTATTATAGACCTCTCTTGCACAGTTGCACGTGTCGTCAATACGGTGTAACATGTCGCAATGCATATCATGCGTACAATATACGTAACATATTATATTAAGGTGTTACGCGTTCGGCCACCTCGCGAGTGTGTGATGGGTGGGCACAATAAAATACTGTGTCTTAATTAATTTAATCGCTCGCGCGCGGTAATAAAAGCGAAGTAAAACCACCAGACGACGCGGCGTTGACGCACATTTTCCACGAGCTTGCCGTGTCGGTAGGTATAGCACGCTTAAGAACGGAGGGTAATTAGAAAAAAAAAATGGAATTACTATAATAACCGCAAGTCGACAGTCATCGTGACATGATGATGATGTTATTATTAAATCGCCCGAAAAAGGAAAAACGAAAACATTTTTTTTTTTTTTTACTCCTCGAAAAACCGTTTTATTTTTGGACTACAGTTTTCTACGTCATAATACACACACACACACACTCTTACACTTATTTATTCACCTCGTCGTATTCCAATTACGCGTTATTGTTATTGTTATTATGTTTTTTCGAGTTTTCGTCCCGAGCGAGGCAGCGGTCGAATAATGACGTTTTCTCGGAATTTTAATACAACGACGCGCAGGTGATTCGTTTTTCTAGTTTCCATTAAAACGGCTGCTGTAGCGCAGCTGTACAATATCACATTCTCGTGTTGTATAATGTATATATATGTATTAAATTTATATCGTAACCACGCGCCAATATTGGTAATGAAAAAAAAAAAACTAAATAGTTAATTTATTTAACGTTTAAACGAGGAGACTAGATAACAATAATAATATATTACGGTGATTAGATGTTTTGTGGTTAATAACTTTTTTTGTCCCGTTGTTTTCGCATTATTTCGTCAGTGTTTTTCCGCGAAAATTAATTTAAACGTACCGACGGACGCCGCCACCACCTATACTCGAAATGGGTGGACGCGAAGGTTTTCTTCTTTTATTTTTATATAATATATTTCATGTGACGCGCGTTGCCGCTGTAAAAAGCGCGAAAACATTATATAGCGACAATAAAAGTCATCATCGGCTTCAATGGACTTTAATAACGATGTCGTGGATCGTGTGCAGCGGGAATGGGGGACGTTCGCTCCAAATCGGTTTTACCGAGAAAAACGGTTCTAAAAACGCAAAGGGGTCAATGACGCCACCGCCACCGCCACTACTGTAATGAGTTTTTTTCACCACAACTTCATATATTTATCTTAAACAAAATGTCTACTAAAATAATAAACTAGTTTTCTTCGAAAGCCATCTGCCGCCACATAGGCTCCACAATATCTGACAGAATTATACATAAAGGAATGACAGGTTACAGACCTACTACACCGTACATAAATTTAATAATATGATATAAAAATCAAAATACGTGATACTCACCTGTTGCTCATCTGTAGCCGCGGAATTGTCGGTTTACAACTGCAGCGTTCATTATCAAATTATCATTCCAGCCGACTAATCACTCGAAAAGAATTATACACATATAGTAATTTTATGTGACGTTTAAGAAATCGTATAAAGAATTACTTTGGCAATAGAGGTGGCGAGAGAATGACATGTATCCTTACGTGCCGTAAGTCTGTAACCTAAGTGTTTTCGTCAATAAAACTAGTTATTATTTTGAATAATATTGAGTAATTAAATATTAATAGGTACGTTGAACCGCGTTATTTTGTCATTCAACGTGTATACGACTCTTCTCTGCCCAAGTTAAATTGTCGTGGGTTATACAGAGCAGTGATATCTACGGTTCACGCTTTCTTATCATTCGTTTTTTTAAAAAAAATGTCATCTTAAAAAACTATTCATTTTTTTTTTTAGTTTCATTAGTTTAATTGTTTCAACACACACACACAATGTTTCAATAAAGTTATAAATTCATAATAAATACACCAATTGTACGTTTTATTTTAATGAATTTGAATATAACATTAATATTTAATTAATAAAGGTAAGTGGTTTGGTGATTGGTTGGATTTCTAGAAAGATTTTTTGTGGTAGGCTTAGTTTTAGCCCAAGTTTAGATGTTCTTTTTCCAATTTTGTAATGGAGAAGGGGAAGGGTTATCTGAGACAAATTTACTCATTAATTTAGACTGACAAGTTTACTGTCGAACGCGCGGGCATTTCCATTTTTCTATCATCTCATTTTACCTGCACTCGATGTTTGTTTCACAAATTATTTGTATTATTATTATTCAGTTACCAATTATTAACTTGAGTATAACGTATACTGTATAGATATAATATAATATCATGATGTACCATGTATAACTACTTACAACCTATTATACCTATATATTGTCTATACATCATAAAATAAATACATAATAAATAAATTATTATTATTATTTTCTTAGTTAAAATATTATTTGATATGAAGTACAAATGCGATTAATTTCAACATAATATAACTTATTCAACACTGCTAATTATATATGCACACACAAATTTGAATTAATCTGGTTTATAATAAATTATAATGTATATAATACTCTTATTCTAATTGACTTGTAATTTTGTTTTGAATTTTTTTTTTATTTATGATTTTGTAATAGTTATTTAATTATGCATGCAATTTTATAGGTATTGAATTTTGTTGATTGAAAATCGTTATGTATTAAAAAATAATAAAATTTCATATACGTACATAATTACGATTCATTAACATTTAATAATGAAGATGTACTAATATTATGAATAATTACCTACCTATATATTACTTATATGCATTTTTAAACAATATTTATAAGTATTATTTATTATTATTTTAATTATACCTATACAGTGTATAAGTTTTCTTTTGGAAAAAAACATTGTTGAACACTCTATTTGGAAATGAAAGCACTTGAAAATATAATATTATATGGTCTTCAAAAATACTTGAGATTTCTAAAAGTCTGAATTCGAATACATATATTCTTTATGAAATAAATAAATTTGAACCTGCAGAATTGTGAACACGCATGATTAATCACCTTGTATGTATAACAAATATGCTGTAAAATTCCGGAGCTCCATAAAACCATAGCGTATATCTTATATACTACTAAAATTTTATGGACCTATATACCTACTAGATATGCGCACACGTCCTGTGATGGGGTCTGGACGATGTGGTGATGATAATAACGACTTCGGTGCACGTCGTAAGCCGACTGCAGTTATAATATATATGCCGCGTACTGTATATAATGTATATGTGTAAAACACGTACAATCATAATAACATATTGTACATAATATATATCGTTTTTATTGGCGATTTAGACGCCGCCGCGTGCTTCTCGGCTGCAGGACTCGTGAGGGGGGACTTTCACTAACCATTAATACGTTCTAACTGTACTTCGCCGCTGTCGGAATACTCGGAAACGTCAAAGATTTATTTTTTATTTTTGAATTTATTCCTAATTTCTGTCGACGAGTTCTGTTCCGCAAATCGGTACGAATATTATTGTCGATGCCACGCGTGAATTCGACGAAAAGCGAATGCACGTGCAGTAAAAAGTACAATAATATTATTATTATACATTGCCGTAGCAGCTGCACAGGTTTCCTAGAGAAAACTTGTGTTATTTCGATAACAAAATAAGTAGTTTCCAAAATATAATTTTGTTTAAAGCGCATAGTTCTTTTTTATTTTAATCGATGTATAACACTATAATATTTGCAAGTTTTTAAGTTTGCAGGTTAAACGGTCATGATTAAGTCATTAGTGCGATTGATATCGCGAAAACCACTTAAAAGTGTTTTTTTTAAGTTATGAAGTATTTGACATTTGTGATTAAATTTTTCCGAATAAACATGTTCGCGTTCTAAATGATTAAAAGTTCAACCCGTTATTGATCATTTTATGCATTATGTATTTATGTACAACGTTAATGCATTTCAGATATTCTTACTTGGCTTTTTATTTGATACACTTCGTCATATGCCAATAAAAAATTTTTATTTGTTTTCGAAAATTGGCTTTGCTTAGAAAAACCATCAAGTATTATTTTCACAGTACCTACATTTTTAATCTATAATACGCATGATAATAATTACGATATCGATTATTTTTATTGTTTTTACAGAATTTCTAAACTATACATTTTATTGTTTTCACTGCAGTTGCCTGCAGCTAACGGCTATTATACGCGAGTATGATCGTTATTCGAATTGTCGTCATAATATATAGTTTATATTGTATTAGTTTCGAAATGTTAACGTTTTACGTACATAACTGTAAGTCTGTAAATATTCTGACACAAACAATAGTCCACTTCCACATTATATTCTATATAGTTTACATAATATGTATATTTTTGTTTCTGGTTATAGCTATATACCTATTGGTAAAACTGTAAGTCATTTTTTTTCACTTTTTAAAATTCTTTTGTTTACACGACATTATTATAATTATTTGTTTTTTCTTTAAACTAATTATATTTCACTCTGTTAAGTTATATTACAGATTATAGGTAGGTCGTAGCCTGCGGGTATATATATAGGTACACACATTGCTGCACTTAACCGTAAATACACCGAAGGACCACGTCATTCGTCACTGCATTACAACGTTGTATACCGCGGTATGCCCCTTTAATTGCCACCGTGTGCGTACCCATATCGTGTACGTTTATAAATGTATAATATTATTGTAAACAGCGTAATGACGTTTTGAGAAAACAGACGCACCAGACGTCTGCCTTCAATGACATGCAAGTTGCGCGAACGCGTGTGAAAAACAAGTGCATACGAAATATTACAGCTTAGGTACATCCTTATACGAGCATGTAATTATCTTGTAAATACTAACGGAGAAGCCGTTATATAAGTATTATTACTGTCGGAATTAAAAATGAAAATTACGCATACGAAGGTTGCCTTGTGTGTGATGATTGTATATGCGCGATATTTTAATACTATTCAAGGTAAAAAAAATAAATAAATAAATAAACGAATGAAAAATAACGCTATTATCTATACGACCATCGCGCGGAGACTGTTGGTCAAGTGTTTTCAATTATATATATACAGATGTCAGATGGTGCACCTAAAGCGAAAGTGTCCGTCTGCTCTTTTCTTCGTTGTTGAAAACTTTACAGTAATATTATTTGATCATGCATCCGGTAAATGTATTATACTATTATTTCAATGATTATTTATCGGACCGCGACAGCTTCTACTTTTCCAACTGTTCCGTTTACATACATACATATTATACGGAATCAAAATAGTTTAAAAGATTTTCTCCTACTGAAGGAACGATTTGTTTAAAGGTAAGTCATTTCTACGATAACATGTTCATAGGGAAAAATTGAAGAGTTGTAATTTCACTAAAGTGGCTAAATTCGTCATTATTTTTAGTTAACCTTAGATAAGACTTTTCTAAAACAACTTTGGCACAAATTATAAAAGTAGCCTCTAATAATCAAATTTATATCGAAAACTAAAAAGAGTGGCTAAAATAACAGCTTTTTCAAAATCAAAATTTAAGTGGGTTTGATCGATAAATAATTTGTGTTTTGCACATAATTTAATTGAAACAAAATCGAATATTTCTTCATAAATAGATACTGTCTCGCGTTAAAAAGAATAGGACACTACATTACTACAATATGTATGAATAACTATTATAATATAAAGTTTTAAAAAATCTGTAGGACTGAGGTTAAAATTATCATCATAATACCACGTTTTGGCCTCTGTCAAAATTTGCAGGCTGTCATTTGTTGCAAACATTATAATTCTTTCGCTGATTGTTAATTTATTATTTTCCAATAAAACTCGTTATTCATTAGTCCAGTCACCTGAAACATAAAGTTTTAAAAATGTTTGACTCTTTCATATTTGACCCACGAAATAAAATATTTTAAAAAATGTCGAATAAAGTATTTACTTTCCATAACAATATAATTTATGCAATTTAATGTGGGATTATTGTTAGTTCGTTGATTTCTTATTGTTCGTTTTACAACAATTTCTTTAGGTTGAAACAATAGATATTCAGCTGGTATTTCATATTTACAGTTTCCGCAAATATTTGACTGGGTTTGTCACAGCTAGGTTCTTTTCGATTGTAACTTAATTTTTTTTTAAAGTTTTCAATAATTAGTATTTTATTGTTCCCCGCTTGCATGGTTGTGTTCAATTTGAACTACATGGTGTATGATCGTAGTATTGAATATTGACTGCAGTCACCATACCAGTGTAGGTATATCGACATACGCACATGCATACAATCGTAGTGAATATTGCCAATTTATAGTCTTTAGGAGGTCATACGCCGTTGATATTGTTGACATTCGTATTTGGTAAATATTTACCACACTTGCTTATGTATATAAGATGTTATGCTTATAAGATGATTTTTTACTACCGTCGTTATATCGTCAATAGCAATATTTCGGAACTTTTTACATGTGTTTATTTAACACATATAAGTTCGGCTGAGT
Organism: Aphis craccivora; assembly: GCA_009835225.1. NCBI lineage: Eukaryota > Metazoa > Arthropoda > Insecta > Hemiptera > Aphididae > Aphis > Aphis craccivora. Next base: position 93,276 of record VUJU01000413.1, read on the forward strand.
TAATATATAATTATATAATCATAAAAAATAGTAAGCTCGATAGTCGAAAATCCAATTTTTTAACGTTTGATTGTTGGATATATCCTTCATTATAATATACTCGTTATAGTATCGACGCGTATACTATAGGCGTTACTAGTATCCTTGCACAACAGCTAGTGTTTTATCGATGACACTTTAATTTTGAATTTCTTTTACTTAAATTAAAGTTAAAAATAGAATTTGTTAAAGAAATATTTTATTTGTGATAAGTTTAGCGTACTTTTAGAATTAAGCAAATTGGAAGATTATTGTTTATATATTTAAGTACTGATAAATATAATAAATGTACATTACGTATACCTACTATAATATAAGTGAAGTAAAAAGAGTACAAGAACAAAAAAATAAACCAGCGAACTGATATACAGGATACTAAATCAAGAGAGTGTAACACAAAAATCGTAATTGTAAGAATGGGGAGATTTACAGCAGTAAACATCGCGATATAATTTACCTTGTTGTAATAAATAAAAACATAATTACAACAATGTAAATTTGTTTTCATATCAAGCTATATTTTTTTATCAATTTATTGTGTACTTATATCTATTTGATTATAATATTATATATTCTGTGTTATCAACTATTTCTTTATGTATCTCCAATTAATTATTTATAGAGATATAAATTTAATTTTATGGTTTTCATTCGTATGTCAACATTCACTAAATAGCTATTGCGGAGTGCACAACAACAAACACGACCGATTAATGTCCGTATAGTGAGGTATTCGTGAAAATTGACAACATTTTTGATTAGCAAGTGTCAACAGTCGTATCGGCGCAGAGACGGACGACATTCATCGGTATAAGTGGTCATACACCTTAAGATACATAATATACCTTCCAACGGTTCTAACCGTATATAGTGCGACAGTCGGGCTATAATATTATGTCAGAGTTTTAAAAATTTCGTTAAACAGGCACGTAGGCATATTATATCGAAGTGCTAAACTCTGATGATCGATATATGCTCGGAATGACGACGTTTACGATGAAACGCATAATTACAACACATATTTCACGTTATTACATATTATGCACCTATAATAATAAAAAATACACGCGTATCCTTCGGCGGAGATGCAAATGACGTCACGGTTAAAATTTACTCGCCGTGTGTATTTATAATAAATTATACAGCAATAATATTATTACAGAGGCATATAAATAGTGTATATAATATATGTATACCTACTTGGGTGTACTGCTTTTGACGCTCGCAGAACGAACGAACGAAAAAAAAAAAACACATATCGTATTATTATATTATGTGCATCATAATAGGAGGCGCCTTATACATACGCCTTTATATATATATATAGGTACGCGCGCAAAATATACGTGAATCCATATCATGTATAATAATACACCGCGTTACTTAATATTCTCGGGTCGAAAAGGCTATTATCGGCTTTGATTGATGGTTGTCAGCAGACGACGATGACGGAAATTTCCATACTTACTTATTTTATCTTTTTCGTAACACATGCGCGTATCTACGCCGACGCGTCGTCGCGCGGGGAAGGGAGACTATACGCAGAATAAACGCGATACAAACATAACACACACTATATACATATTGTATACTCGGGTAGGCACTTGGTGCGTGTGTGCTATGCATCTCTAATATAATATACCAGATATAATAATAATATTATACAGGCGGGAAATGAAATCGCGAGAAACGGTTTTTAAACTCGCATAATATTATATACCTACACGGTACAGTACACAGCTTAGACGCCACCTTTTATGTATTATATTATATACTAAATACTTACATCACTTATTCCGATTACAATGGTATACTATAAATATATATTATATATTGTACTACACGAGTTTCGGTAATTCGATCAGTCTTAAAATTCACCGATTTGCTGGCCTCGTTCGTGAGTCAGCGTATATGTGTGTGTGTCGTGCAATTCAATATTACATTATCATATAATGTCAGTTCAGTTTTCATATTATTATCCATGTGCAGTTCTCAACGTCCGTACGGTTTTATCTCTACGGCGGAGTTGACAATAATTATTATTATTGTTGTTACACCATTCGATATAGATAGAATACTGAGCGACCGCCCGCCGCCGATCAAAACATAGTATCGCAAAATATCGCCGCCAATAAATTTTAACATAATAATAATATATAATATTATATACATTATTATATTATGGAAGTTGTACATGCACGTTTTTCAGGCGGACGACTCCGTCATCGCCGCACACGAAATGCATCATAACTACGTTAGGTTAGGTATACTTACCTTGACAACAATTTAAAAACGAAACTTATTAATATATATATATATATATATATAGGTTATATGTATGTAGAACGCCGTCATCGCCACCGAGTACAACGCATATAACGTCGTAATTGTTTGGGAAAGTAAAATTCTTTAGAAATAATACAATATTCGTCCTTAACCACGGCACGGTTTTTAGAAATAGCGTACGTCAATATGCCATTATACTATTTATTTACGCGTTGCGAAGTATATACATATATATGCGAACACTGCCGAGAAGGTACATCGTACACGCATATGTACTCGCGGGTTAATTAAATTTAATATTGTTATTACTGACGTGCGCGTTGAAATGCGCGTATATTGTTCAATTAAATCACTTTATAGTTTATACATGTGTGTGCTGTTATTGCGTTTGACGGCCAATTTTGTTCAAAATACGAGACTGCTTTGGTGTTTTCGAAATGGCGTTTGTTTTTCACTCATATACGATATACCGATGTCCTATATATATAGATATATCGCACGAAAGCCCTCGACGCCGACGCTAATGTCAAAGAAATGCCTGTTCGTATACATACCGGAGTAATGAATTTGAAGCTACAATGTTTCTTTGGTTGAGAACTCGAAACGGTGTAAATCTTATTTAGTGTCGTATGTAATATATTAATAGTTTAAATTTTCCAAACAGTATTGGCATAATACTATTTTATAATATTAGCGATTATTATTCAAAGGTTTAATACTCAGTGGAACTGTAAAATTATTGGAGAACGATATAACACGAGGACGTTTAGATATAGGATTGATGATGTCTTGAAAAGAAGAGTCCTCGATGTCAAAAATCCCACCCTTATTAATTCCACATATCCGTCACTGCGTTTTTTAGTCGTTGCTTTCGAAACGATTTATTCTCCACATATTTATTTTTATTTTTATATATAATAATATTATAATATTGTTATTGTTACACACTGCGTGTATATATAATTCGAAGACGCTCGTGAAACAAAACCGAATAAATAAATAAATGCTCGTTATAATTTTATTCATTCCTACCGAATTCCGTGCGCGCATTTTTCACGGATCACCAATAATGTACATATTGTACACCCAACATTATGTTATATGTTATACAAGTACGCGGCGTGGTGGACGTTATATTCAAAACTATACACAAATGTATTAGCGTTTAACGAAAAATCACAGAATATAATCTTCACACGCCGTTTCGAATCGATTGGTCGGACGCTGCCGAACAACAACACACACACAAAAAAAAAAACTCATTTTTCGAATCGTCGTCGTCGCTTTTATTCGTATACGGTTCAGTCGTCACCACCGCACATACAGAGGATTATTTAAGTATACACGGGTATATACCAGTAGAGCATTAGGTACCTCGCATATCGTACAAACGCTTCAGTGAAACATTGACAACAACAACAACAACAACAACAACAACAATACAACACCTTAATCCGTTGACGGACACGTATATACGCCGTTTCGAATGTATTATTTATTTAACTTGTATATACACATCAATCGACGTGAAATGAATATAATCGTACCATCGAACTCGTTATTCGTCTACCTGGTACCTGTGATTCACTTTAACATCAATATTTAATATTATCATACTATACAGCGTGATTCGCCAAGCGTACTCACCCCCACGATTTCATATTTAATATTGAATTTATTCTTTAATCAAATTCTTATTTTTTGAATATTTAATTTTTTTGAAAACTTAAACAAGTGTATATAGGTAGTTTTTCAGTAATTGAAATGTATACACTAAGGATGATAGTTATTAAAAGTATTTATACAAAAATAAAGTACAGTCAGTAGAAAGTAGATGGAATATTGGATCTAGTAATTATTATATGCTGGGCCAACTTTTATGAATTGTTTGTGTTGGTATGGATTAATATTAATCACCAAAATTACAAATCACCATTATAGCCCCCATATCTTCTAAACCCATTACTATATTATGGACCTAAAGACTAAAATCCTCAGTACCTACACTAAGTTAAATAATTCAAAAACAACTCGTTCGAATTTTGATTTTGTTATACCAAAATTGTCCACCGAATAATTTACAGCAGAAAAAGGAGGGTGGTCACAGTCTTTAAGTTATTGCAAAAAATCTCGAATTTAAGAATTTCATAAATCAGATTTTGATTAATTTCGTTATTGAAGAAGAAAAGGAAGTGAGCATTGTTTGGTATATGAATCATTCTGTATGTGTTATAATAATTATGTACACGATATAATATTATACTGAATGTTATATAGGTACACGTCATATACTATATAATATAGTATACCTACTCGTATTAACATTCTATACAATATACATATTATGTATACAAATGTAAGTATAATGTATAGAGGTACTTTAAAGGATCGCTACTGCAGGGACTCTCGGGCACTGGAGTTTCGGAATACGCATTGACAATGCAACTGGTATAGAAAATATCGTAAAATAAGAACGAGTCGATATATCATCATCATCATCATCATCATAAACGATACTGCAGCGATCGGAAATGTTTTTAAGGAAAACCTCTCAAACCGTTTTCGGATTTCGCGTGGACGGAGTATACATTTATTATAATATACGCTCTTTTATACTGCACGCGTTTGTTAATATCATTATATTAATGCGCTTCTTCCGGACCGCCTGCGTCGCGTCCTTTTACGTCATATACTCGTATAATAATAATATATATAATAACACACACGTTCACTCAAATACAATAAAACCGCCGTCGGCGGGCGAAAACGTGTACTACGCGGCGCATATAATAAAATAATACGCCGCCGCCGCCAACGACGACGACGTTAATGAGCTATATACGGCAATGGTTAATGAAAATGCCTCGTCGTCGCACATGACCCAGATTTTGAGCTCGGTGAAAACGCATAATATACGTCGTAAATATATTATATTGTATACTTATGGTTAGAAAGTGATTATATGAGATATAAATATACATAGGTACTACGTCGCGCGAATTGTTAGACGGCGGCGGCGGCGGTGGCCGTCTAAATATACATATATAGGTATTAGGTATATTATACTCCACAGCAGTTATGCCGCTGCAGCAGGCCCAGAGGCGCAGGAATCGATTTTAAGTTTTATTGCACAAAATAAAATATTTATCCAGAAAACCTATATACCCACCCCTATATAATATTATGAAAACGACGATATCCTCCGCCGCCGCTAAATCGAAAAAATATCAAAAGCGGTTTACCTCTTGCTCTATCCCGACGGCCATTCCGAAAAAAAAGCTCGTGCGCAATATACATATATCTTGTCTGAAGTACGACCGTTACGACTGTATTACTGGAGTAAAGCGCCGCAGTATATGCAAACCGTCGCCACCGCAATGCTAATATACGACGCCGGTAAAGAAGACTTATGGCCCGTATAGCAGTTACAATAATATTATATTATTAGGCCGCATAAATATGCTTGCCATAAATAAAGGACGTTTTACTGCGTCTTGTAGCCCCCGGCGCGGCATTACCGTCCTCATCCCCGTGCGAATAAATTATTGATAATCGTACAGGACGCATTACTCAGTCACCAGGTGTTGTGAAAAATGAAAATACCTCATCAGTAAAAATGGCCATTTTTCGCATTGCTGTAATTATTATAAGATAAGTATAAGTACTATATTATAATATCGTAAAAAATATACTCGTTACGCGTTGTATATACTTTTACTGTATAATAGTAAATATTTTTTCAACGTTTACTTTACGTATATTTTGAAAAATTTCGTGAAACACTCGACAATCCATTGTTTGAGAAAGTTTGGAAAGCTGTACATTTTTAAAGTCTATAAATTCGAGGTTATAAGAAAATCATTAACTATAATGATTACAGGAATTTTGTTAGCCACATTATATACCTAGATATACTTACTTATATAAAATAATATTTTTGTGTATAACTCGCGAAATTTAGTGTAATATTAATTTCGTTATGTATATTATACGAAGGTTTTTAATTTTTATGTTATAACAAATTATAGTTTTTTTTTTTTATCTAGTAATATGAATAAATTAAAAGTGCAGATGTGTTTGATATTTGTGGCAATATTCAGGTAATTAGTTATGGACTTATAGTTCTAGCTTAAAACTACGATATTTGATATAAAAAAAAAAAATGTTTTATGTACCTATTGTAATTTTTAAATTATTTAAAAATTTAAGCAAAAACCATATATTATTATGTATGATAATTTTTATTTAAATAAAAAAGACAAATAAGTAGCCCTCCTTAGTCCTTTCACGAATTTGTGTGTTTTATTAAAATGCGTAAAATACAAAAAAATAATAAGCCTTGAATATTATATACGGTATCGGGTGCCTACCTATACGAGTATATAATATTATTATGCACATTGCACGACGTATGAATACTCGAGAGATAAGAGTGTTTTCGTGATTTTGAGGTCCGCGTGACTGTCATGAAATTCCGTTTTCTATACGCGTTATCCGCGGCGATTACTCTTTTTTATTTTCATATTTTTTCTCTCGAGGTGCCGTACGCGTTGTGTTTTTATCGACGATTGTCGTCACTGCAGCAGTAGAGAATGTCTATGAATATCAGCGAGAATTATAATATTTTAGTCCCGCGACCACGAGTTCCCCCCGATCGTGTGCGCAGTATTTTATTATTCTCCAAACACACGTTTGCAAAGTCTCGAAGAAATTCTTTTCTCGATTAATCGCGAAACCGTGTCGGCTGTTTGTGTATAGGTAGTGTAGTTTTGCTATATGTATAAAACAATATGGGTATATATCGTATACTGTACACGCTTAGCGTAAGAGTTACGGATTAAGACATATTATGTACCATCCCGAGCGGACAAATGCGGTTTTCTCGCGATGTATTGAAATCTCGGCGTTTGCAGAACTCGTGCAGGCCGTCGGTCACCCCGAGCCGACCGATCGGCGTAGAAACGAATACACAACAAAAGACGATTTATGCTGTATCGCGCGAGCAGTTATAAATCACGAAAAGTCGGAAAAATATACACCTATTATAATACCCACACACAAGCAGATGGGTATGGCGAACGGACGCGACACGTAAAAATGTACACACAATTTCGCATTCGCGCAGAGCACTGCATTTTGGAGCACTCACGCGGTTTTGCCCGCGATCCCCGAGCGACCCGAAATTACGAGTAGTTTTACACTCCGGGGTAGTCGTAAATCATTAGACCGATGCGATCCCATATTATTCTCGTGTATCAAGCAGCTTTACCCGCGTTACGTTTATATTAATTATACACTAAGCTGCAGCGCTGGTCGCCGCGGTTTGGGTTTCCTGTTTCTAATTATTTACAGTTTTCGTGCAGTTTTAGTTGCAGTTTTCCCGACCGAGAAATACGGGCGTTGTTGTTGTTGTTGTACGCTGCACAATATTATATATTATTATAAAAAAACGACATCAGAGGATATACACAAAATGTAATATTACTTACTACGTCCAATCAATACCTCATATACTACCGCAACTGCAGTGGTCTGTGCAGCGCTACTAAACCAACAATTCGATATCACATTATGTCGAATACACACGAACGCCACTGCTCGTTATGTAACACATAATAAAAATACGATATAATATATACATATATTATTATTATATAAAAGCCAATTAATATATCAATTCTCTTCCCTTTGTGTTGCGTTAGCCCCGTGCGGCGTCGTCGCACGTGCAGAGTTCTTCGTATAGGTACACGCCGAATTCGATAATAAAATATATCACAGCGGTATACAATATATACACAACATTATATAACGTTATATACCCTCGTTATTCTTTTTCGTCTTATTTCGCTTCCCGCGTATACCATAAATATGAACACGCCACGAACGTTTACCGCTTTTGACGAATTTTCTCCGTACTACGCTTTTGCGCATACAAACGATTCGTATTCATTCTTCGGATGGTTTTCCGGGTACCGGTTCACGTGTTTGCATCAATACAATAACAATACTGTTCTGATAATTGCACTGCTTCGAGTCGGGACCCTCTTTCCACCCCCCCACCCCCGCCCCCTCCACACACTGACGTACATAATTACGGTTTCTACGACGCGCAGCAGTACAATAATAATATTATTATTGTGTACATGACAGGACAGTATACGTTTTATATTATACTATTCTATATAACATGTATATATATAATACACCCACTTCTCTGTAACTATCATAATATTATATACGAGACGATTCTACAAAATATTAACGGTTTTCTTATTGTTGCAGTTATTGCTCAAGTTTCTCGTTTGATTTTTTCAGTATCTATTTTTAAAAACCCATAATTCTGATGCAGAATGTACATCCGAGAATTTCAATATTTTATAAGAATCGAAATTTTGAACCGTTAGACGTAGGTACCTAATTACGAGTATAGTTAACCATACTTATTAGTGGTAGGGTAAGGGTAGAAATTCAAAAACGTTCTCATAAATGTTTATGGCTTATTGTTAAGCAATGCCCGCGATTCAATCCAACTCAAACGGGCCAAAAAACGCATTGTCCCCTGTGTCGGTGAACACACATATTATGTTTATGTATACTTAAAAAATGTAATAAACCGTGAAATATTATGAAGCGTATGCGCGTAATAAATACAAATTACGTTTAGTAGTTAACGATAGAGAATTTACATATACGAGTAATGAGTACCTATATAGTTGAGGGCAAAACATATTACGATTTTGTTGAAACGTTAATAAATACCTCTAATATTATTCAAACTAGCTTTATGATAATGAGCAATAGGATTTTGATGTTTATCATTGTATACATATTTATAATTGATAATAATTGCTCTGAACTAATGGATGACGTGTTAATATAGCTATTTATTGATACAGCTAATAATTTATTTATATCCGATATTTTGTAATGATTATATATTATATTGTCGTGACTATTATAAGTGTATAGAAATATAGAATAAACTCAATACACTCGTATTGTAGACCTTCACTGGCTTTACTGTATTTTATGTTTGTTTGTCTCGGAGTATGCATTATATAACAGTATACAATGACGTATATCCAGGATTTTGTTTTGGGGGTTGATCGTTCGTTATATAGGGGAAGCTTAACTAAATCCCCTCACAAGTTTAGAATGATGATACGTATAGGTGATTAACATTTTAAACTGGTTCACCTTCGCAATATATGCGATAAAATTTTATTACATTTGTATTATGTCTTACGTAATACGACCATAGACATGGAAAGAATTTTTGAATTTGTTGAAATTTCCGGGAGGGGTTGCGTCCCACCATCTCTCTCTCTCTCCTTGTCTACGCAACTGCTAGGATATTATTAAAATCAATAATGCGACGTGTTTTTAATAAAAAATTTAAAAAGTAATCAACTAAATTGTTAGATTTTAAACTATGTTAATGCGTCCATAACATAGATATATTTATTATAGCCAATAGGTATCTGAAGTAACCAGTAAAATAATAATGATATATGCAGCGAATAATGTTTATTTATTATAAGTCAGATAATTATATAAATTATTTATGTATTTACATTCTACAAAGAAACGTTTCGGAGGGAAATTTTTCTTCATGCATGCGCAAATCGCATACCGCCAAACATGCGATGAATACAATTTTATACACCAATTATAAATTTAAATTACCTTTATTACCTTTTTTAGAGGAATTAATAATAGTGAAATACTTACCTATGTTATTATAGGGGAATCTACAATATTTTAGGGAAAAGTTTACATTTGCCCTTTATTATAATATATAATACACATATGTATATTATATTTTGGAATATCTAAATTAATATTAAATTAATTACATATTATTATTTCTTATTAATAAGGATAAATTTCTTGCTGAGTATAACAATAGTATTGAAATATAAGATATTGTATTATGACATTATAATATAACCGTGACTATACAGTATACCGTATACCTACAATGTCAGTCAATATTTGTGGACAAGTTGGAACACGTTTTAGTTAATTATTTTTTATAATAAATATCGGTGTGTCAAATACGTTTTGCCAATTTATTATGTTTTGATATTCGATATTATGATGAGTCCCATTTGAAAATTAATACAAAACTGTATATTGTATAATATACTATAAACAATAAATATACAATATTAAATGGCATACGTTACGTAGAAATAATTAAATTAAATAATGTTTGTAAACCACAAGAATTATTTACTGGTTTAGTCGTTAAATTGGGATTTTAACGATTTTAATTTCGGAGAAGTTGGCATAAATCATAATTTAAGTATAACAATATAATAGGCAATAGCCAATAATTTCACTAAACTTAGACTATTGAGGTCAATGGAAAAAAAACTTAAAACGTTGTTGACATTGTTTTTTATGTTCAGAGTATTGATAAAATAAATAAATCTTTTAAATCGCTGGATTCCAGCTGATTTTATAATGAAAAATTCGAAGAACTCACTTTGATATATTTTTTCTTTTTCTCCTCCACATGATTGGACGTTTTAAATTATTAAGTTTGAGTTGAACGATAAATCGTAAATTTACGAACTAAGAATGAAAACCATAGCATATATTTTATTATTAATTTAACAATATATATACGAGTACACCACATATACAGTATACACCCTTCTCAAATTAATTTTTTTTCTAAACTAGTTAAACATTAAAAAAAATATGGCATATCACAATTTTGCAGTTATCAGTAATAGGAAAAAAATTGTTTTAGCCAGGGGTAAGTGCATTTGAGCCAAAAATAATATCATAAGTAGGTAATGTTAAAAAATTTCAATTCTGTGGTTTATAATCACAACATAATAATTATGAAAATCATTATAATTAGTAGAGATGTACATTTTTGTTAAAATTTTAACTTAAAATGATTTGAAAGTTTTTGTTTATGAATTATTATAAAAACCAAAATTGATTTTATCATAAACTGATGTATAAAATATATTTTTGTTTTTCACTATTCATTACTTTTATTGTGTTTTCACAAATTTATCAGTTAAAATGGTACTCGAAATGTTGTAAATTTACCCCGTTTAAGTACCTACCAATACTATCTAATTTGCTATCCGAATAAACTATCTTAAAAGTTGATGATTGGTAGGTTATGTTAATGCTCTAAACTGTGATAATATAACCAACATTGCACAACTAATATATTCATTACTAAGTTAGTCATAAAATTAAATTAAATTAACTATATTAAATAGAAATATCAAATCATTCAAATCTTTACATACACACGTGTGATTATAATCGATTCGTGTACAATTTTTGAACTAAAAAAATATATCATGTGTTTAACAGGGTATTAAAACCAGAAACTGAATATACCAATGAAAAAGGTCAGTATTTCGCGCCATCCGCGCGTGTATAATTTTTGTTCTGACGACACAGAGGCGGCATTTCTCTCAACCGTATTTAATCTGCCTAGAAACGGAAGTGTCCTTTAGAGTAGTTTTAAGCCCTATGATGATTCGCAATCGTCCCTTCTAAGAAAAACAGTAAACATGTGATAGACCTCCATTGTGTCACGTGTTCTTCACCGGAACAACAGAGAACTGGCTTCTGTAATATATTACAGCTAAAGTGATTAACCAAACATGCAACTCCTCCCTTTTTATCCTTTTATAATTGATATATTTTAACATTAATTTGTTGGAATTTTTAAGTATACTTAAATACCTCATTTTCAAATACTTAAGATTTGTTATGCAATTTAAAAACAATTTACAAAGTATTCTAATGTGAAACCGCATTAAGATTATTTTTCACTGCATATTATAAAGTTTAAGAAACTAATCGTATGCGTTTTAATTTGAATACCTAGATAATAACGTTCAAAAAAAATTAATTAATTAATTAATTGATAAAAAAATATAAAAAAAATAATAAGGTAGATTTTAATTTTAATAAAAGAAGTTTCTGTACTATCACAAGACACTACTCAAATGGTAAAAAAATTAAATTAAGATTTTTAATATTTTTGTAAAAAACAGAATTCAGAATTTAAAAAATGTATTGTTAAAGGATAAAATAAGGGAGTTAGTATATACTGTATAATATAAGTTTGTTTTCGAATAATATAACTTATACATAGGTATAATAAAATTTTAGCTATATGATATTACAAGAACATGTTTCAGACGAAAAATATGTAGGTATTACCCGGGTACACGATGACGGTGAGAGAGACGAGTGCGTGGACGTGACAGTCTGATAGTGTTTCATCAGTAGGGAGCTTTCCTAATCGTCAGATTTAACCAAGCGATTAATTATAACATAAAATATACTTAACGATATGAGTTTTCTTGGTTTGCACATACATATTTATTTATACATAAACAGTGTATTATGCACGAAGTCCTTGATATTGACGCGGATCGCTTACGATTAGGCGGTGCGGCGTACCTTCTACACTTTATATAATAATACAAAATACGCAATACTTCAATTTATATATAAGTCTTTGAATACTTGTTAGAAAACCTCATATAACTGCTCAACGCATATAATAATAATATGTCACTCCTATTTCTGGTGGTTGTGACCTTGCGGTGAGGAGGTAAGTCTATGAGTAGCGAAACGTGATCAGCAGGGTGCCCAGTTAAAAATAAGAGACCTTTAGAAGAGTCGTGTGACACTGAAGACATAATTATTATATATGCTTGGCGGGGTAGATAGATATCTATCCTTAATACATATGTAAGGATCCCAAATGTATAATTTAAATAACCGAGACTTATAATTGCAGTTATTATTTTCGCTTATACTTGTAACAATTTCCATATTTGCAAAGCATGTAAGTCTTTAAGGCTATAGAGTCTATGACGTGTCGAGGTTTAACGTTTTACAGTGAACCATGGGCGCCCATTGGGAGGAGCAAGATAGGGCACTTGTCCCCCCCCCCGAACAAAAAATATTTAAAACTTGTAGCTCAATAAATATTACCACAATATTATTATTATTACATTTGAGAATTTTTTTATTTTTACCCACCCCCCCCCCTAAAATGATACTTATGGGCGCCCATGCAGTGAACTATATACTGTCGTTCTTACACAATATTGCGGTCGTGCAGTAGTGTATTGGTAACATAGGCCCCTTACGGTTAATTGTGAGTGTATGTACACAATGTACGCGTTATTCTATATCGGTCAGCGTTATAGTTAATCCGTTATCGTGTGTAGTCTGTGTATAATGTAGAGCTTAATGTGTCCTGTAACTGAATATTATGTGGTTGTTACAAGCGGAATTACGCCGCCGTGCATATCGCAGACATTCGAAAGTTTTTCGTTTTACCATAATGCGTTGCACATCTTCGCCGACTACACAACACCCGTCCGACTGCAGTCGTCCGCCTGCAATGCAACAGAGACAAATCGGCGGTGCAGCAGCAGAAGCAGTTGCATTTCGGACTGCTGTAGCACCGTCATCGTGGGCTGGGCCTCGAGCGACACATTATACTAATCGGTATAACGTATACTGTGCGGCACGCGGTGCACGCGCGCCACGAAAACGCCCGGAAAGGGTTCGTCTCCCGGTTTAGGAGCCGTTGCTCTAAATGGGCGGCGTGAGAACGAAAACAGTCGCCGTCGCCGCGTCCGCTCGCCCTCGCCCGCACGCACCGAAATACGATCCTTCTCGACGTCGTCGTTCGAGTGGCCCGCGCGATGTGCGGTATGTATAGGTAGTGAAGTATATTATATTATAGTGGCCGCCGCCGTTGTCGACGACGTGTTATAATGTATATTTTATTCTTTTTTTTTTTTCATTTATTGTTATTTTTACTTGTAGAGCGGTGTAAGTTATTATACAGCGTGTGTTCGTCGCCGCCGCCGCGGTTCATTGAGCCCACCCGACGCACGTGTAAACCAAAAATAATAATAATAATAGTATCGTCAACGCGTATATTATATCATTATATAATATTATGTACAAGCGAGTGAACACTCGTCACCCATATAATACAACCACCCTTAAAACCGCGGTTTTGGCGGGAAACATTTTTCGGTCGCGACGCACGCACTTCGCGTTTTGATTAGTATTTTATCATTTATATAATATCGTTACAGCCGTTACAAAATCCGTACGTTTTATCGAGACTGCGGTTTTAAACGGCGGTATGTCACTGGTGGTTTTTAATTGTGATCAAACTCAATTGGCGACGCGCGTACCGCATATCAGTTACACGCACATAATACAGAGCTGCAATTTTATTATTACGGATAGCGAGATGATAATTCGAAAATGTGAAACAAACAAACCGAAATGTATACTGCAGTGTACTTGGCGTAGAACGTAATATTGGGATGTTGCATTATAATATTGTCGTATTATTTTCGAACTCGTTACGCGAATACCGATCTTTGACCGACATTACCTGTTCGAGAAAACCCATTATTTCTTTTTTTCCGCGCAAATTAATTTTATGAGTATCATTATTGCCGCAGTGGGAGCAAAGTCATTACTCATTATAACGTCCGACTTAATTGTTTTCCAACACAGCAGATTAAATCGTTTCCGCGAGTTCAATAATTAATGTTATGCGTATCGACGGAGGTTAATGTGCATACAAAATAATATCATTGTTATTACGCAGATTTTTGAAATATTTTGTTGTTCTTGTTTATTTATACTCGTGATTCAGCTTTTCGTTGTGTACAACGCATTCTCCGACGATTGGCTAATATCCATTCGAATTCATTGAAGTGTGACCCTAAAATCACGTATTATTGTAGTTGCTCTTGGCCAATCTTTCAAATTGTCTTTTTTTCACGTCTACTCTACAGTCGCCACTCTGATTATCGACAGTCTCCGTTATATTGAATTGGAAATAGGCACTTATCCGCATTCCATATAATTAATATACCGCAGCTGTGCTGTTAAAATTGAATAAATTATTATTGTTGTTATTTCCCACGTACCTATGACTATAACGTGATTGCTTTATTTGAACCATCGTTTATTAGATTTATGTATAATATATTATATATTCGATGATATGAAATAAAATAACAATTTTTTTTATGAACAATTTCTAAACGCATTAGTGTTTAAACAAAATTTGTTAGATGTATCGATGTACAACAAAGTTTTTATAAAAAAAAAAAAAAAAATCAAAAAAATATTTATAAATGTATACAAATATTGGCCTTTGGAAAAAAAATAAATACAAAATCGGCCAAGGGGGTTAAAGTGTTACTTCTATATTTGTATTTTAATTATTATTTTGTGTAGGTATAAATTACAGGGGCTAAAAAGTTGGCACTGCCAACTATACTATAATCATACTTATAGGTACATATTATGTAACGTACAAAGCCGCGGGGATTTTGCCCAAAAATCATACCTAATTGTAAGTAAACCTTACATCGATAAAAGTCTTTTTACTTTTGCTTTTATAACACGTCTCTAAAATAAAAGTCCGTAATAACATTATATGTATAAACAATAGTATGTAGGTATAACTTTGATAAGATAATCCTAATAGGCAAATATTAAGTGTACCTAGTACCTACCTAAGTATAAGAATATAATATCATAGAAATATTTTATCGTATAAATTTTTTTATTGAGGGTTATGTCGGTCTACATTTCTATCAGTCTTGGACAAAATATTGGTTATATTAATACATTATCTTATAAATATTTAGAACTGATAACTTAGAAGTTAGAACTTTAAAACTAAAAAACCTATTAGAACTGTGTTATTCACAAGTTTGAATGAAATCGAACCAATTAAGAATTTCATAACTATAATTACTAATTAGTTATAAATTATTATTATATCAGCACTTTGCTCATTAAGTTTTATTATTTTTTTTTTTATTAACCACTCCTTTATTATAAGTAATTATTAATTGTACTTATAGTTTATACTCTACAAATAAAATTAAAAATATAAACGTACATCTATTCATTATAATTTTAAACAAACGAAAAGCAAAAATCATACCTTACCTATTCAATATACCTATGTCATTTAAGTTAAAATTTTGAAAAATTTGGTAATATTTAAACAAAAATATGACTTTTCTCTAACTAGTTTAGTTATTCTGATGTAATTGAAATTTTTCATAATTTCGTGTATTATTATTGCAGTGAAACCTCTAAGTACGGGGTACTTTCGGGTGCTAAAGTTTTGTTCGCTATTTAGAGGTGTTAGTAACGCGGAGGGTTTCACTGTATGTATGAATCACTACAATCACACAAACACAATTATATTTTCTAAATATGTTAACTAATATTAAGCTATTAACATCACCAAATAAAGGCTGCTAGCACATATTTTTCGTTGCAATGATTTATCATTAAATTCTAATTTAATTCGACCACAGTGTCCTTTACTGTATGTCACTCAAACTCCACATACACCAGAAACGCATAATGAGTTTCCCTGATTTTTTTTTTTATAATTATTATTTATTTAATGATGTACCTATGTAACATATTAAATTTTAATGATCGTTGTTGGTTTAATTTATTTATTGTATACACTGCAATGTGATAAGAATATGTCATTATTTTTTGTATCACC